>JASDQU010685289.1:0-10551 GCA_032191745.1 Picea mariana | reverse complement strand
TAAAATGAATTCAGAGTTGGTTTGAGAAGAAATAAATAAAGCCTAAATTTCTAAGCCGAGAGCATCTCAAAAATGAATTATGACTTTTACATTCCTTCGATTCAGACATATGGAAGTGAAATATAAGATTACAAGAAACACATACTATGAAAGAAAGCAAGACTCATAACACCACTAGTTAGAATCTTGTAATAAACAATCCAAAATCTGCTTCTGCATTTATATAATCTTATTAATCCCAAAATTACAAAAGGGGAATGATAAACGTTATCCTATTGTAAAGGGACCGTTTAAGAATAGGTCTATCATCTTTGGAGCCCCTTACCTCTGCTACCATTTGACCAAAAATTGTTGAAATGTACTTTTATTCGAGGACTCATTTCAGCTTAGCGCTCTCCTCCTTTAAAGTATCTAACCAGACCGATTGATTCTCTCCAACACTTTCATTCGTTTCAGCGATGGTTTCTTTCTTCTGTCGCTTTCTCCATTTCTTTTTAACAACTGATCTATTGATGACCAAATCCCTTATAGTGGGATTTAGCCTGGCTTCCAATTTAGAATCTGTGGCAGGTTTTGTGTGAAACTTAGTCGCTAGTATCTGCGTGATTATCGTTTCCTTCTTACTCGTAGGAAAATATACCATGTTGCTTGAAGAACCAGTCTCACTGGATTTAGCTTTGTCCATGTACCTCAATTTCATGGACACCAAAATGCTTTTATAGAGATCAGAAGGTCGAGCAAATTGGAAGATTAAACCATTTATGGATACGATGATGCCTCCATACTTGAGAATTGGTATTTATAGAGTCCAAATCATGAATCACAGACAAACTTACGTACAAATACATTGGTTTTTCATGTGCGGTTAATCCATTTCAAATGATTAGCTTTTGATTTCGTTATATGGTGGAGTTCACTTGACGTCATATGGCTGTGAAGTACTGAACGAGTGAAACAGGGTGATCTGACTAGCTGTCGCCCGTTCCACGAGAGGTGGTTTTGACATATTGAATCACATGACATCGAGACTTTGGCAAAAGTGGTTTTGGCAAACCGCCTTTCACCCATATGTATCTTTGAAGGCGCTTCACGTCTATGTTCTCAAGACTTGGGTCTTATCTGAAAAATTGTCATGATGATTACACCAGGAAATCAGGAGAAATAATTATGATGTATATATGGAACCAAGATAGTTCATATTTTTCATGAATTGTTGAATTAGTTAGCTTGATAAGTTTTGATGGATGCACGTTTTGCAGAATTAACAACAACTAGATCAGATCAGATCAATGCAGAGTCCATAGGAATGGAAGAGGCACAGGGGAATTACAGTCAACAAGATAAGAGCAGAGGGATGGATGTCCATTTGGGCATTGAAGGAACAAACTCCAATGGACATGGAGAAGAAAGGAATAAAAACATGAATACGGTAGATACCATTAAAAATTTGCAGAAGGATGTCCAAAGCCATAAGGCTAATAATGAAAGGCTTATGAGAGCCAAGGAACAACAGGATGAATTCAACATGAAGTTATTGGAGGGGTCGAACAAAATAGAAAATAAATTGGACAAGGAGAGTGGATTAAGAAAATCTGGAAGTCACAAGCCTTTGGATGAGAAAAAAAAATCAAGAAGTGTTAGAAGACACCACCATCACTCCTCAAGGCATTCCAATAAGAGAACAATCCAGCTCAAGTCCATCCCCTATCAGAAGGCATAAGAGTTTTGGAGTGGATGAGATATGAGGAGAAATGAACAAAATCAAACCTCCTACATTTGATGGTGAGAACAAGAAGGATGAAAATGTAGAAACATGGTTGTTGGGCATGAGAAAATATTTTTAGTTGCATAATTATTCTTCTCATGAAGAAGGTAGAATTTCTATCTATCAACTCAAGGGAAACGCCTCCATGTGGTGGGATAAACTTGTGCAGGTGCAACGCATTAAAGAGAAAAGTGTCACTTTGAGGGAATTCAAGAAGTATTTTGAGAAGAAATGCTTGACTAAGAGATACTATGACAAGAAAATGAAAGAGTTCTTTGAACTCAAGCTTGGAAGTATGACCATAGATGAATATGAGAGAAGCTTTCTAGAACTGTTGAAGTATGTCTCTTTCATCAAGGATGAGACAGTCAAAATTCAAAGGTATTTGAGTGGATTGCCATCATTCATCAGTGAAAAAATATAGTATGATGAACCAAAGACATTGGAAGAGACCATAAGGTGGGATAAATTCCTATATGATTAGCAAAAAGCAAGGCCATCTTTCCAAAGGGCTTGGGAAGAAAAAAAGAAATTCAATATGGATAAGAGGAAGAAGGGAGCGAAGCCACCATTCTTCATAAATAATCCACAGGGAAAGAAAAAGCCTAAAGAACCCAGAATGATTTAGACAGGGAGTCAAAGGCCAAGGCATCCACCTATTCAATGTTGGGGTTGTAAAGGAGATCATAGGTTTAGAGACTGTCCTCACAAAGGTGAAAAGGGAAGGGATTTTCACAACGTAAAAAAAGCTAAAATAATGGAGGACATGGGCATAAATGTGCCAAGGATCTATGCAACCCTAGACAACAAGCAAGCAGAGTATCAGTCCCACATGATTGAAATGGAAGGTATGATCAACAACCAAACCATTTCTATTTTAATTGATTCAGGGGTTAGTCATAGTTAAATAGACCCTAAGATGGTGGAAAGTTTTCATTTGCCAAGAAGAAAGCATGGGAAATCTTGGTTGGTGCAGCTGGCTATAGGAGTCGGAAGAAAAGTTAATGAGATGGTTAAGTCATGCCTCATGGACATGAATGGACTGAACACCAAGGCAGATTTGAACATCTTGCCTTTAGGTTCCTATGACATTTTAATTGGGATGGATTGGTTGGACCAACATCATACTCTCCTGGACTATCATAACAAAGCATTTAATTGCTTGGATGAAGAATGGAAACTAAGGAAAGTGTAGGGAATTCCCAGGACAGTAACCATCAGAGAAATTTTAGCATTGTAGCTGAAGAAATGTTACAGAAAAGGGTGGAAAATATTTGTAGCTCATATAGAAGAGACTCCTAAATATAAGGTGCCAAATTTGGAAGATTATGCAGTCCTAGAAGAATTTGAACATGTGTTCAAGGAAGTACCAGGACTACCCCCAAAGAGAGACATTGATTTCTCTATAAATCTAGTGCTTGGAGCAGCTCCAATATCAAAGACTCCTTACAGAATGAGTACACCAGAATTGAAGCAGTTGCAAATGCAACTTAAATAACTTATGAAAAAGGGGTATATATGCCCAAGTGTGTCACCTTGGGGTGCCCCAGTTTTGTTTGTGAAAAAGAAAGATGGAACATTAAGATTGTGCATTGACTTCATACAGCTGAATAAAGTGACTGTTAAGAACAAGTATCCTCTGCCAAGGATTGGTGATCTCTTTGATCAATTGAAGGATGCAAATATATTTTCAAGGATAGATCTCAAATTAGGATACCATCAGGTAAGGATTAAAGAAGAAGATATCAACAAGACCGCCTTCAGGACAAGGTATGGTCATTATGAGTTCACAGTGGTGCCATTTGGGTTGTCAAATGCACCAATTGTTTTCATGTGCTTAATGAATGGTGTTTTTCGAGAATATTTAGACAAGTTTGTCATTGTATTTTTGGATGAAATTCTTATATATTCTAAGTCAGAGGAAGAGCATGAACATCATTTGAGGATGGTGCTGCAAGTATTAAAGGACAATCAGTTGTATGCCAAATTGAACAAGTGCCCATTCTATCAGAAACAAATTCATTATTTTGGGCATATCATTTCAAAGGATGGGATGGCAGTGGATCTTGAGAATATATAAGCCATTAGAGAATGGTCAGCACCGAAGAATGTGATAGAGGTGAGATCATTCATGGGTCTTGTAGGATACTACAAAAGATTTATTGAAGGATTCTCAAAGATTGCACACCCAATCACTTTCTTTCAAAGAAAGGGTGTGAAGTTTCGGTGGACACTGGATTGCGAATAGAGTTTCCAACATTTGAAACAATTGTTGACAAGTGCTCCAATATTAAGGATTGTAGACCCAAATGAATACTTCATTGTATGCACATATGCATATAATGAAGGACTTAGTCGAGTCCTCAGTCAAATGGGTTTGTTATATGTTATGAATCAAGGAAGTTGAAGGAGCATGAATGAAACTATGCCACTAATGATTTGGAGTTGGCAGCCATAGTTCATGCCTTGAGGAAATGGAGACACTACCTCATGGGGAAGATGTTTGAGCTAAGAAGAAACCAAAATGGTCTGAAATATTTATTTGATCAACCAAATCTAAATGCTAGGCAAAGTAGATGGCTAGAATTTCTAAGCGAATATGCCTTTGATATAAAGCATATCAAGGGGGAAAGAGAATAAATTGGTTGATGCACTCAATAGGAGGGTGCATGAACTACATGATACAACCATTAGCATGGATCAGACTGATATTAAAAGATAAATTCTGGAGGCTGCAAATGCATATCTGCAATACAGAGAATTGGTAGCAAAGCTACAATAGGGTAAGATGCCACAAAAGGTGGATAATTATAATTTGGGAATAGATGGAATATTGTTGCACAAGAACAAAATTTTTGTTCCAAATGTCAAGTACTTGAAACATATGATTTTGCATGAAATGCATATTGTCCCTTATGAAAGACACCCCGGATATCAGAAAATTGTGGCAGCAGTCAAGAGCCATTACTTTTGGCCAGGTATGAAAAGAGAAATTGTTGAATACATCGCTAGATGTATGGAATGACAGAAAGTTAAAGCTAATCATAGGCACCCAACAAGGTTGCTGCAACCTTTTCCCATTCCTGAATGGAAGTGGGAAGTGGTGACAATGGATTTTATTACAGAATTACCCAGAACAAGCAAACGGCATGATTCGATCATGGTGGTGGTGGACAATCTTACAAAAGCTACCCATTTTATTCCGCTGAAAAATGTTCACAAGGCAGCAGATGTTGCTAATATTTTCATGAAGGAAGTGGCACGATTGCACGGAATTCCTAAAACAATTGTGTCTGACAGAGACCCGAAATTCACCTCGAATTTCTTGAAAGGATTGTTCAAAGGATTCAGAACGAATCTACACTTTAGTACAACTTATCATCCTGAGTCTGATGGACAAACATAGAGGGTGAGCAGAGTGATAGAATACATACTAAGAATGTATGTGATGGACAAACCATCGAAATGGGAGGTCTACCTACACTTGGTAGAATTCGCTTACAACAATGGGTATTAGGAATCGTTGAAGATGAGCCCATTTGAAGCACTTTATGGCAAAAAGTGAAATACTCCAGTGAGCTGGGATAATCCAGCTAATAGGATGGTAGTTGGGCCAGATTTTCTCAAGGAGATCGAGGACCAAATGATAAAAATTAAGAAGAATTTAAAAGTTGACCAAGATAGGAAGAAAATTTATGCCGATAAGAACATAACTCACATAGAGTTCAAAGTGTGTGATCATGTTTTCCTGAAGGTGTAAGCTAATAGGAGTTCTCTGAAGCTGGGAAGCTGTGCCAAGTTGGCAACCAGATTTTGTGGGCCATTTGAAATCCTAGAGAGGATTGGTCCCATTTCTTATATGATTGCATTGTCTGCATCTATGTTTGTTCATAATGTATTCCACGTATCATTGCTAAAGAAACATATACCTGATGTTAATCATGTTATTGATTGGAATGTGATTCAGGTGGAGCAAGATAGTGCTTTTCAAGTGCATCTGGTTGACATTTTGGACCGGAAAATCAAGCAGCTCCGGAATCGAGCCATAGGGATTGTAAAGGTCCAATGGACCTGGTACGGTCCTGAGGATGCTACTTGGTAGCATTAAGATGCAATGCAGGTAGAATACCCACATCTTTTTGAGGATTTTTGAAAATTTTGTTGTATATGGGTATATGATGCACTGAGGACAGTGCATAAATAAGGGGAGGGGATTGTAATATCCCTCAGCCAAACCCAATTGTAAATGTAATGTAAGTGTACTTAAGTTGGTGAGTTGTTTTGACATCATTTTTGTAATACACCTTTCATGGCATAGTGCGCGCAGGCACTACGCAGTAAAATGATGTAGTATGCACATTCCCAGATACCACACGCAGTAACTAAAGTACACGCAGTATGGAGGTCAGTGAGCCTTGTGTATATCATATGTGTTATAGGCTGGTGAGCCAGTTATTGTAAGCTGGGATTCTTATGTTTTGAAATTAAGCCAGAGCACCTAGATGTTAAAGGCCAGTGCACCTATTTTGTATATGTCTCATGATTAATATAAAATGCATCGTTGTGCGCATATCAGCCACGATAAAAGAGATGGGGGACTAAACTTCACTAGTTAGGGAAAGGGAGGGCCAAAAGTTAAGGGAAAGGGCTAAGCTAGAGAGCTTAAGCCAAAAAGGAATATTATATTAATATTTCTTAAAACATAAAGTATGGATAATTATTTTATCCTAAGTTCTAAAGTTCGGGACAAGTGGACCAAAGTAGCTTCCAACATGATGAGTGTCAAGTTGGGGACATGCATACATATCATGGGGACTTATCTCATTTTGATACATTCACCATCATTCTTATGAGGATCTCTCCCATGATTCCTTCCACCATTTAGTCATCCAGTCAATGATTCCATGACCATTTCACTCACGTAGTCAGTTATCCTTCAGACATTCATTTCACTGTATCTGAGCATGTTTCCATAACCATTTTCATGTTGGTGTACTTGGTTAGCTTGGGAGTGATATTGAAGAAGCGAGTTGTCAAGCCTGTGGGAAATTGAAGAAGCGAGTTGTCAGGCCCGTGAGCAATTCTCTGAGCGAGAGAATTGTTGGGAATTGATTTCCTGAAGGTGCTAAACTGCAACTACATTTCTCTGAGACTTCCTGTCTGGCCTGTTGCTGAAGCCCTAGAAGGGAAGTGGGGCAGCCGAGGGATTGTTGAGTAGTGAAGGGGCACACTTCCTTGGGTGGGACAAGCATGTGGGGAATTAGAGGTTGTAGGCTGTTAGTTGAGTGAGCACGTGAGACAGAGTCTTTCTTGTTGTCTATGAGCCTTTAGCCTGGATAGGAATCCCTTTACCCAGGTGGAGTTTAGTCCCAGCTCTGGGGTGACTCATTGTTGAGAGTGATTAACAGTGTAGTCTAAGGCTTAGAGTTTCGTGGACGATCTGTATGCAGTTGGTGACAATGTTTCCAAGATAAGTAACAATCGTATGATAAATTTACATGGGGCATTGTTATTTACATGCTTATGTTACTGTTTATCAAATATGTGATTATAACTGTCTGTATGTTTATGGGTATTTCCCTATATATGTTGCATGTCTGTGTTTACTATTATTTCAGTATGAAATCATATATTTACAAAATGTAATTGTTAGTTTACATTTATATGTAAAGCTTCCACAAGAGTGTTGTATGTATATGTTATAATTGCATGCAATTTGAAGAGAAAATTTATGTGGCATAGCTTAGTTGAACACTGGGTATGTTACAGTATGTTCCACGGTGAGAGAATGAAGGTGTTCCCTCATGTAGCGTGGCCTAGCCATGGGTGGTTGGGGATGTTACAATCTGTTTGTATGATTTGTTTAAATATTTTGCATGTTTCTTCTCATGTTTGCGCTATACAGGGTTTTTTGAGTTCTATAGCATATGGAAGATGAATGTAACACAACAATAGATAGAAATAACAAGATACAAGAGACACAAGAAAAGAGAATAAAAAAAAACTTCATAACTGACCTTTATTTAGATAATAAGATGACCTCCATACATGCGATATATAGATATGGAATAATATATAAGAGATATAGAATCTTGGGATGAATATTCCTCCAAGATATAAAATAGGTAAAGTTGTGAGTCTTCCTAGTCCTCTAGTAGTAACATGCAAGTCTAAGAAGATCATTTTCTTTCCCTTATAAGACCTTGAACCCATATTTGGCTGAGTTGTGTACCTCCTGGCTGGGAAACCCCTAGGAATTTTGGCCTCTTGTTTTTTTCCCTCCAATCCACTGAAATAAGTTGTATATCTATAGATATGGTGATGGAAAACACTTGTAATGAGTTTCTTCAGCTGTTGAGGATGATATTACCCTCCAGCTCACTATATACACTAGTGACGATGCACCCTCCTTCAGGAAAATTTCCTAGATGCAATAATAAATTGATGTGGAGAGAAAACCCCACAGAATTTGATGAGATAAGGCACTATGGTGATGAAAAACCCTTCTGGAAATGGTTTGGCTTCATAACTACCTCCTATGCAAATCGAAACTTTCTTCTCTAAGAAATGTGCCTTCTCTGTAGAAAACCTCCAAAATTGTGCCTTGCCTTCACAAATTCCTCCTGAGATGAATATGAAACTGAGTTGAATGGTGAGGGTGGAATTGTTCACCCCCTTTACCAATCTTGGATCAGGAAAAGAGGAATATTTCACCTCCTTGCTGATATCTAGGGTTTGTTTAATCAAAACCCTCAAAACATTCAAGCTGCAAATCTTAAAGATGCTAAGTGAAAAATGTCATGAATGAGGACTGAGGTGCCCTCCTATTTATTTTATACCTCCATATTCTAATTTTCACTTGAGTTAATTTATTGATTCCTAAGGTCATTACTATATTTTCTTCTCTAAGTCATTGAACATTTTTTCTTCTTTTACTAAAGTCACTTTAATAATATAACATTTATCTATTTAGTGACCCCATTTCCCCTTTTATCCCCTTTTCTCCCATGAGACTATATTATAGAGGGGTGAATTGACTACTAAGTCTTCCAATGTTCTTTTCAAGAAGAGGGGAACACTACAAAATCTAGTGTTGATCAACTTTGGGTTAATGCTATGAAAGAGGAGTTAAGCCAAATTGAAAAAAAATAGACATGGGATGTTGTCCCGACACCTAAAGAAAAAAATGTGATTGGTACCAAGTGGGTATTCAAAACAAATTAAATCAAGATGAAAATATTAAGAAAGAGAAGTTGGTATGCTTGTAATATACAAACATGATGCCACCATAACATTGAAGACAATGGTTGAGCAATGAAGAAAGAACAAATTGCAATTGATAACATCTTGTTGAGATATGAATGATGGACAACAAAATTGGAGTTAATGATAGATGGAATGATCATATAGACTAAATTACAACCATCCATGGAAATAKGACACTTTTCTTCCTTATTATARTGAAATGAATATGCCAKAAGGATAAACAATGYAAGAGYTGTTGGCCAACAAAGMACAATGAATGTTGGGGTAGCACATTTTGGAAGATTTTATGGTAATGATGAAGGAAGAATTAAYGAAAGGTTYATAAAGTATGTGTATTGACACATATAGGAGAAGCACAAACACGTAAGATCAATATACTTAGAGAAGATTAGAAGTTGGAATATCCCCTAGAACCTATGAAGGAATATAACAAATTGATGAATCAAAGCACATGGAAATGTGATAAGTTGCAGATGGAAAAAAAAATAGAATTAAAGGAAAGATACAAAAATATAAAAATTAATCACATAAAGTAAATCTATGACTCTTTTGATTATGCATTTTGGAAGTGACCTGGATATAAATAATTGTTTATATATATTCATATTATTATTCAAACATGGTTAAAATGAAATTTGATAATGTTTATATACAACAATTGGTGAATAGACATAAGTCTTCCCCTAGATTAATAATTAGTGATTGTGGTATATTAAAAGTCATCCCTTTCTGAAATACTTCGTCTTCTAAGGATTGGTAATGTTGAGTCTCTCAATATAAAATATTCATTCTCCTAAGTAGCTTCATCCTTTGGAAAGTTCCTCCACTTGATAAGGTACTCGTTAATACTTCTGAAATGAAGGATTTTGGTTTGGAATTCTAAGATGCATTCAGGTTCTAGTACTAACTTCCCTTCTTCATCTCAGAGGGCTAGCTCTATCTATACAATAGTTTATGTAATCAAATTTTTTGTCAGATAAGAGACATGAAAAATGTCATGTAATTTCCCCTTGTTTGATATGTCTAAGGAATAGGATACTTGTCCTACCCTTCTTCGAATTCGATAAGGACTTGGGCACAAGTTTATGATTTTTTATATTTTTGAGAGTATTTTGTTTGTATGGTTAGAGTTGGATGAACACCTAGTCTCCAACCATGAATTCATGATTAGTTCTTTTTGTTGGTTATGTGTTATATTCTTTGCACGAGTAGTAGTGTCTGAGAGTCTGCGCCAGGCACGTAGGGGGGTTAGAGGGGGGTGGAGGCCCCCGCGTGGGGGTTCGGGGGCAGTGCCCCAGAATTTTTTTTTTCGGGCTGACATATTTCTGGGACGACATATTTCCAGGACCACATGATATTTAGGTGGTTTTTTCATCACATGGTTTTTTGCCGATGTTTTTCTATTTCCGGTTAAGGAATTAGGGTTTTGGACTAATATAGGTCATTGGGTTAGTGTTTTGGATGCCGCTGGCTCCTATATGTATATTGTATTGTAAACAATGTAACACAATGTATGAATA
>JASDQU010685288.1:121924-137728 GCA_032191745.1 Picea mariana | reverse complement strand
AATATATGAATAAAGTAGTAATACATTAAGCTTAATTATGTTAGTAATACATTATTAAAGTAATATATTAATATAGAAAAGTAATACATTAAATTATTTTTAATATATTAATATTATATATATTATGAATACATTAACACTATTGATACCTTTTTACATAAATGCATTGTATAAATTAAAGTATTAATTAATATTAATGTATAATTTAATGTATTAATTAATTGAAACATTAATAATGTAATGTATTAATTAATTAAAACATTTGTACAATATTAATTAATACAACGCTAAAGTCTTAATATACTAAGAAAGTAATACATTAATAAAGTAGAAATACATTAACTTCAATGACTAGTAATATATTATTAAATTATTAATACATCATTGCATTACTATATAATGTTAAAGTTAAAGTATTAAAGAATTAATGTACAATGAAACATGTTAAATTATTAACACATTAATGCATTAATTGAAAATCACCTTGGTTCACTATGGTTGAGCATGATCATGGTTTTTTATGTTTGAGCATGATCATGGTTCTTTACGGTTAACCATGACTATGGTTAACTTTGGTAGACCTTGGCTGACTTTGGGAAGGAAAGGTTGACTATGATTGATCGTGGTTATCCTTCACCATGGTTGACTATGGTAGACTATGGTTGACCAGGGTTTATTATGGTCAACCACACCATGGTTGAACTTTGTTTCCCATGCATATCTGATTATGGTGGGCCATGTTGATGATTTTTAACCATAGTTTACTACAACACTAATTCTTTGGAATGTTTATCATGTTTTTCTCGTCACATTGTTACATCAACTTTTCTTCATCACATGAGATTGTAAGGTTATGGTCATCAAATTAAGAAGAAGTATTTTTGTTTGTCATATTATGGCATTGGAATAGGTTTGTCACATTGGAATAGTAGGCTATGCTCATCAGATTGGAATGTTAGGAAATGTTCGTTTCATTGTAATGTTGGTCTATGTTTGTCACATTGCCACATTTGGTTGTGTACATCACATTGCAAGAATGGGTTGTGTTTGTATCATTGTAATGTTTGGAAACCTCTATAATAGTGAGACATCAAGATACATGAGCCACATTGGAACATGAGGATCTTAATGTAGTAAAGTAAAAAAATAAAGTAATACATTAATACATTAAAGTGATACATTAATAATATTATTATTAATATATTAATAGTATATATATATATATATATATATATATATATATATATATATATATATATATATATATATATATATATATATATATATNAATAAAGTAATACATTAATACATTAAAGTGATACATTAATAATATTATTATTAATATATTAATAGTATATATATATATATATATATATATATATATATATATATATATATATTTATATATTTTACAGAAAATGGGAAAATATATATTAAAGGTGTGGAAGAATCCACTGGATTACAAAAAATTGGTCATTAAAGACCTTCGAGAGATGCCATCTAGAGTATATCCTATAACACATGAAAGATGCATAATAGCAACAATAGAAATTTTTGTTGCATCCTCCTTTTCTAATAAAACTTTTGTGATTATAGGTCACCGAATACCTCCGGTAGAAGATACCATTAATATATAGAATAAGACAAAACATTAAAAAAGCATAACTTAATTACCCTTTTCTAATTTGACCAGATGAATTTCCAGCAAATTTTCTGGATGTGGCTCATTCAGGTTTGGAATTTGGTTCACTCATTCCGAATGTTCATTCTTGGAGTTTTCCTGTTGATCTCTCGGGTTGCTTGGATGATGTTTTGCACCTTCCATATGATCTAGTCTCCTCTACATTGCCTCCATTTTTGTGCAATGTTCCTCTAACTAACTTCTCTCAGCGTAACTCTCATCTTGGAGCCTCTCTATCATGTGTCTATGTTGGGATAAATTTTTGAGATCAAAGGCCCTCATGGAGATGAGTGCTCCAATTGGGATTCTCATCCTACTACATCTATTGCACTCATCTTCAATTGGGTCCTTGACCCAATGCCCCGAGTCCTCTAAGGTTCCTTTTCCACTCTTCATTACTGTGTACTCTAATAGCGCTACAAACTCATTGCAGCCATAGACCTTCAACGGGAGGATACTAAGGCCGAGAAAGGTTAGAGGCCACAGGCAGAGTGAGGTGTTGAAAGAGAAGGAGCCCAGGAGCCAGGAATTCAGTGAGAGGGAGGGTTTAGAGTGGGTCTATTGAGTCTTCTCAGAGAGGTAATGGAAAATAGGATGATATCTAGAAGACAAAAACAGGGAAAAACTAGGAGAGGGAGAGTTATGGGGGGAGACACAATCAATACCAAATGAATGGGGGTATGTAGATAAAATTACCGAGGCTGCCAAACATATTTTCATAAGTAGGAGCGAGGATGGGGCCATTATCTCCCATATTTTAATTAATTGTATGATCATGCCAACCTGCTTTCTTTTGAGATTTTCCTTGTAAACAATACCATCAATCTCCATGATCCCAGTCTTGGAGGTGTTTCTGACGTCAATTTGGTGAATAAGCTCTATTGCACGGTTTTTGCATACCATGTCCATCCGCTTTTGATCCTTGGTGACTTGAACTCCCACGAACGCTGAAGGATGGGGCTACTGATATTTCCACTCCATGATGAAACTTGTTAATCCATTAACCGCCACTTTTCCTTAAGCTACAGGACTTTCCCTTCCTTGCAACCTTCTCGTTATTATGTTGTCCTACTCCACGTGGTTTAACATTAGCTCCCATATAGCTTTGTTATCAACCCATCTCCTCCACCTCGCTTCGTGTGCTCAACAATCGCCAGGATCCTCCCCCATGCCCATTCTCACTTGCTCGATCCCCATGGTTTTTCTTAGGTTAGCAAATCAAGGATCACAATCCTATCCCTTGTCTACATGTCCATCCCAACTTTTTAAAGCAGTGATGAGGCACCTCCTAGCTCCTCCCCTAGATTTTGCATATTTACGCTCGATCATCTATTGCATTAAAAAAGGGGGTTGAAGTTTCCACTCCTTCCACGCCTATGGTTCCAGGTGTTTTCCCAATGGCTACATTCACCATTTTATTCACTTCTTTGTTGTGTTCTCTCACAATTTGTTAGATAGTTCTCTTGATGTCCTGTGAATCAACTCTTATTGTGTCAATTAAATGGTTTAGGCTTAAATCCCTTGGGTCGGTCCCATGGACCATCAGTCTTATTATATTTTTGGAGTTGCCAAGGGCATTAAGATCTCGAATTCGCTGACTCTCAGCAAGTTGAATGAACTTTAGCAATGCACACGCATCGACTTTGTTGTTAGTATCGATCCCAAGATTCCAATGATAGTTTAGAGTATTTTTTCCTCTAAGCTCGAAGAGAACCCCCACTTCCCCCCCTCACACCTACCTCCCTTGATATTAATACTATATATTATTAATATAATAATAATATTAATAAATCAATATTGTTAATACATTAATACTATTGATACATTATTACATAAAATGAATGTATAAATTAAAGCATTAATTAACATTAATGTATAATGTAAAGTATTACTTAATTGATACATGAATAATGTAATGTATTAATTAGTTAAAACATTTTTACATTTTTAATTAATACAATGATAAAGTATTAATAAACTAATACATTAATAATGCATTATTAGAGTAATAATACAAAAAAATACATTTAATACATTATTAAAGTATTAATACATTAAAACATTAATAAATTATTAAAACAATGATAAAGTAATACAATAATAAAGTAGTAATACATTAACCTTAATGATGTTAGCATACATTATTAAATTATTACTACATCAATAATACAATATTGCATTAATATAATGTAAAAAATAAACTATTAATACATTAATGTATAATGTAACCTTTCAAATTATTAACACATTGATACATAAATTGACAATGACCTTGGTTCACTATGGTTCACCAAGGTTTACTATGGTTGACCTTCATTGGCCATGTGGAACTGATTTTGGTGAGTCATGTTGATTATGGTTTACCATAGTTTACTATAAAACTACTCCATTCCAATGTTGATCATGTTTTGTTCCTTAGATTGCAACATTAGATTTGTTCATCCCATTGTGACATCAACTTTTGTTCAGCACATTGTGACATCAAATTTTGTTCATCACATGAGATCGTAAGATTATGGTCATCAAATTACGACGAAGGATTATTTTTTGGTTAGATTATGGCATTGAAATAAGTTTGTCACAATCCAATAGTGGGTTATGTTCATCACATTATGATTTTGGGAAATTTTCGTCTCATTGCAATGTTGGTGTATGCTTATCACATTGCAACATTCAATTGTTTATATCACATTGCGAAAATGGGTTGTTGTCATCTCATTGCGACATCTGGAAATATCTATAACCATGCGATGTCATGATATGTGTGTCACATTCAAACATGAGGATTTGTTCATCGCATTGTGACGACATGGTTATATTTTCCACCTTGCGACATTACTATGGTTGGTAGATTGCAACATTATTATGTTTAACACATTGCAACATTTGAAAATTTTTGGCACATTGTGACCTCGCGATATGTCTATGACATTGTGATGACAAGGCAATAAGAAACATATTGCTATGTTCACAATGGAATGTGATAAAATGTTCATCTCATTCCAATGTTGGTATATGTCTCTCACATTTCCACATTCAATTGCGCAAAACACATTGTGACTATGGGTTGTATTCGTCCCATTGTAATGTTTCGAATATCTTTTTACAATGTGATGTCAAAATACAAGCGTCACATTGGACCGGGAGGATATGGTTGTCAGATTGTGATGACAAGACTGTGTTCATTACATTGTGATGTTTTTTTATGTTTGTCACATTGTGACACCACGTCTATGTTTGTCACACTGCGACATTAATACGTTTGGTAGCTTGCAAGCTTAGTATGTTTGACACATTGCAACATTTGGAAATGTTTGTCACATTGCGATGTTGGGATATGTGCATGACATTGCGTCATGAGAAAATGTCCAACACATTATGATGGTAGGGAGATGTTCGACACATTGCGACGTCTATTAATTTTTGTCACACTGAAACATTATTATCCACATTACAATGAAATGGATATGTTCATTAGTTTGTGACATCAGTTTATGCTTTTAACATTTTGATGTTACTATGCTCGACAAATTGTAACATTACTATGTTCGATAGAGTGCGACATTACTATGTTTGACACATTACAAAATTACTATGTTTGTCATGTTGGACATCCAATTTGTTCATGAGATTACAATTTCGATGCATCGTCATCGCATGACAAGGTTTGTTTCTATTTGACGCATAACAAAAAATGAATTTTTGGCATAGTTTTGGAAAAAAAAAATTAACTAAGTGTTTCCTTTGTGAAAAAGATCATAAATTTGAACTCATGTGATATATTACATAAAAATAAACTTAGAATCATACTTCTATTTTGTAAGTTAGTATTTTTATTATTATTTTAAACAATTTAAGTTAATCAACAAAATAATCATTTATAAAATGTGTCAAAAGAAAAGATAAATAATTAGAATTAGAATTATTATAATGATAATGATAATGATAATTATTTTCTAAAAGTGAATTTATAAACATAAAGACATCGTATAAATCATAATATTATTATACTTCCTTCTTAATACTCTTAAAGATACAAAACACTAAAGAACTTAATACAGGATGGTATAATATTTATTGTAATTTTATGCTTATGGTTGAATATTTTCAAGACTACATATAAATAACCAAATCGTTTTATTTATTAAAAAAATATTTTATTATTATTAATTTAATTTCGAAGAAAAAAATAGCTTGTTTAATTTTAAAATAACTATCACTCATACCAATGTTTTCATTGAATAAATAACAATACAATATATCAATAATAAAAAAACATTATTAAATTTTTTTCTTAAAATTTTACACATGGATTTGCATATCATGGAACCCTAAAATACTCAACTAAGGCCAAATTAATATCAATATTCTTTATTCAATTCCATCAAGCTGGGAACATTCCAATTCCAATCTTATTGCCATTTCAAAATCTCTTTGCGATCAATGTAATACAAATTATTCTTAAATATTTAGATACTTAACAATAGAATATATATGTAATACAAACTATTATTAAATATTTTGCAATTTTCATTAACATTATTAAATATCTTTTAGCTTCATATTTTACACATAGATTTGCATATCATAAAACCTTAAAATACTCAACTAACACCAAATTAAAACCAGTCTTTATTCATTCCATAGTCGAACCACATATAAGACAATTATTGTGAATAAGGCACATTTCAATTCCAACATTATTAGCAGTTCAAGACTTTTGGCGAGTCTGCATATTTGGATTGGGCCTATTCCATGCATCAAGATTTTATAATATTTTTTAATTCAATCTAAATATTTAATGTCATCAATTTTGATTGTCTCACAAACCTTTTTCCGACCAAACATATGAGTTGTCATTTCTGAAAAATCCTAGGAAAGTGATATTGTGGCATCATAACTACTTAAGGGAAAATTCTCTAATATAGAACTTAGCTTCGTTATGAAAATATTGTATATCCTAGCACAAAGAACAATGAAATGGTTGCAGAAACCTTAAAAGAGATGACTACATATATAATCAGTGAAACTAATTACACATATATCATATATAATCGTTAAAACCAATTACACATATATAATCAGTGAAACCAATTACGTGTGTGATCTGTGAAACCATCTCCTAGTTGTAGCGCCTAATAAACATAGAATTGTAGATCTAAAAAATAAATCTAAAATAAAGTTGGAAAAAAAATATGCAGGTAGATCTCAAATATAACCTTCCCATTGGATCAGATGACATTAAATCCATTTCCTGAAAGATCCAAATTAGTAACAAACAACCTTACATATACCTGATGAGAGAGAAGGTATTGTGAATTCATAAATGTCCATTCTACGAATTGGGGCGGAGATGGATCCAACAGAGAATGATACTGAAGAACATGCAATGAATGCTTCAGTCTATTGGTGTGATTGGTCTGATAGCCCTAGTATGGTATAGGGTTTAGTAAAACATCGAATGTTAGNGAGAGAGAAGGTATTGTGAATTCATAAATGTCCATTCTACGAATTGGGGTGGAGATGGATCCAACAGAGAATGATACTGAAGAACATGCAATGAATGCTTCAGTCTATTGGTGTGATTGGTCTGATAGCCCTAGTATGGTATAGGGTTTAGTAAAACATCGAATGTTAGGGTAGATCACCCTCAGCGTCTTTTATAGAGCAAACTGTACCGGCCTCCTGAGGTCCGCTAGAGAACCGGAAGAGAAACCGTTTTGAAAGAGTCGCGAGTTGTGAAATAAGTCCACTGACAAAGTGGTTTTTGAGTGCAGGTAAGTATTTAGGGAATGATATTAACCAAGGTCTTTAAAAATTCTTCATTTGTTCGTTGGAGTTATTTCCGGTCATAATAACTTTTTTTATTTGTTGTCCTAAACCTGGAAATTGTAGTAGTTTTCCGGTCTACTTCCAAACTTAGCGCTTTGAAGGAATGAATAACTAATGGATTCGATGAGAAAAAAATGTTCTTTGAATTCGGATGTGCAGCAAGTGGCCCTTTCATTAACCCCCTAATGGTTTCCTTGAATAATGTTTAAAATTGTAATCTCAAGTATAATATTGAGGGTGGGGCTTCAACATTGATATTTAAGTGCAATTCCTTTGGTGTAATTATGTGTGCATTGGTGAATGTCAGTCTAACCTCTTTTTCTTCTGCAAATTCTAGCAATGTGGAATATTCATTGGATTTTAACTTGACGTTACAGTGCGGAGATCCATAGATTTCTTAATTTCTTAATAATATAAAAATCATCGTGAATTATGGTTTCAAGCAGTTCGTTGATGATATTTTTAAAGGTTTTTCTCTCCGTTATTTTCAATTATATTTAAAAAAGAAAAACAAGTTTCCAAATCTAAAACTTGAATAATTTTATTTATGTCTAATAGTAAGAGAAAACATTTAATCATCTCATTTAATATTTCCTAGCATACACTGGATATGCCTTAAATTTAACAAGCATTCTTTGCCAATATGTTAAATTTAAAACATATTCAATGTATGCCCGGCAATATTAAATGAGATGATTAAATGTTTTCTTTTGCTATTGAAAATAAATAAAATTATTCACATTTTAGATACAAAACATATATATATTTTTTATTTATTAATGAAAATAGTCGAGAGAAAAACCTTTAAAAATCTCATCCCAACTAATTGCGTGAGMTCATAATTGATGACGATTTTCAGATTATTAAGAAACCTATGGATCTAGGAACTATAATGTCAGSTTAAAATCCAATGAATATTCCACTTTGCTCAAATTTGCAGAAGGGGGTTAGACTTCAATTCACCACCGCAGAAGTAATTACAGCAAAGGCATTGCGCTTGAATATGAATGTTGAAACTACACCCTGTTTGCAATATTTTGCTTGAGGTTCCAATTTTAAACATTATTCAAGGAAACAATTATGGGGTTACTCAAAGGGTCATTGGCTACACATTAATCAAGACTTGTATTCAAACTACAAATTTTGCTCACTGAATCCACTAGTTATTCATCGTGAAGCGCAACCTTCCTTGAAAGAGCTAATTTTGGAAGTAGAACTAAAATCTATTGCAATTTATAGGTTTAGGACAAGAAATAAAAAAAGTATTATGACTGAATATAACTCCAATGAACAAATGAAGAATTTTTAAACACCTTGGCTAATCTCATTCCCTAAATACTTAACTCATCTCCAACTCTCGACTTGCATAATCATCATGTACTGAACTCTTTCCAAACTATTTCTCATCTGGCTATCTGGCGGATCTGACGAGGGAAGTACAATTTTCTCTATAAAAGAAGTGGAGGTGGATCTACCCTAACAACCGATCTTTTACTAATGATTGGTGTCAGTGGTCCAATATCCCTATAGGAGGGATATCAGACCATTCGCACCAATAGATTGAAGCATCCGTTGCCTGTTCTTGAGTATCACTCTCTGTCGGATCCATCTCTGCCCCAATTCATAGAATGGACATTTATGAACTCACAATAACTTCTCTTTCATCAAGTATATGCAAGGTTGTTTGTAACTAATTTGGATTTTTTAGGCAATGCATTAAATGTGATCTGATCTAATGGTCAGGGTGTATTACTAATTATTACCTGGTTTAACTAATTATAATTGGTTTCAGAGATCACACATGTAATTGGTTTGACAAATTGTATATGTAGTTATCTCTTGCAATGTGTATACAAATTTTTATGATCCATTTCATGGTATGGTATAAAATATTTCCATAATGAAGTCAAGTTTTCTATTAAATAATTTTTTGTTAAATAATTTTCCCTTAAAGTAGATATCATTCCACAATGTCACTTTCCACAATGCCACTTTCCTAGGATTTTTCAGAAATGACAATTCATAAGTTTAGACTATGATAAATGGCTATTTAAAAGAGTGGTTGATATACTAATCATTTTCATTTTCCATCTTTAAAAATTAATATTAACAATGTATTATATTAAATGCTTAAAAATGACATTCAATATTTTTCAAAATTAATGTTAACAATGTACTATATTAAATGCTTAAAAATGGCATTCAATATTTTCTAGTGACTTCATTTCCATTGTATTTWAAMMTATTTGAGAAGTAACAYKRCTGCATGCTTTTTATGAATWTAAAACTAAATAAYMTGAATTTTAAATATTAAATAATCTGTAAAATAATTACATGATATAGCATTGATGCAAATATGTTTTTTTAAAAGAAATTTATGGTATCATATATAAAGGTTGGATCTATATCAGATCACTATATTTTTAGTACTATTTTTATGATATGAAATTTTGGAAGAAAAAAACTTGGTTGCTTTGACTTTATGTTTTTTTTTGTTATGCAATCATATTACCAATTATTCTTTTTTGAAAAAATATATAATTTTATATATTTTACAGAATGTATTTTTTTTTTAAATAGTGATATAATAATAATAATAATCTATTTTTATGGTCACAGCCAAGCCAACACACCAAATTGTTGTATGAGACCCCCTTGTTTATGGGACAAGGGACCCCCCTCCGCCCAACGATTTGATTGATAAAGTCTACAAAGGTATACATACCCTACCCCCCTCTGGATTTGAACCTGTGAGCTCTTAAGAGGAAACACATGTTCTTAACCATTAGGCCCACTCAGGCTGTGTATATATATATACACACACATTAAGAGAAACAATAAATTAAATAATAAATATAAATATAACTTTACATTTTAACAAAACTAAAAAAATTATAATTATAATTATAATGACATTGTAATTGTAATTTCAAACTTATGTGTAAACAACTTTGCATAATGTTTTTGGATGCTTGTCCAAAGTAAAATAAAAAACTGTATGGTTATATAACCTTATAGCTTTATTTTTTTTAATAAATCACAATTCTCAAAATTCTATGTGAACAACTTTCAACTTTTTTAGATGTTTATCCAAAATAAAATAAAGAAATGAATGGTCATATAGCCTTATAGATTTCATTTTTTCAATAAATCACATAGTATCAATACTATTTGATGAGCAGTACCACTCATGATTAGTCTGTCTTGATAAATCACTCATTACGTTTCAACTATATAATGGAGTCAAGGTTTACTTAAATGTTAAAATAAATTGTTGTACACTAATGTTAAAATAAACTGCTGTACCTCAGTCACTTATGGTGTGGCGCGATCTGTAAATGGTAAAGGTGGAGTGTAAGGCACCTCACTCATCCACTGTCCCACTGATACCTGAGATACATGTTAGGAGAAGAAAAAAAAAACTTAAATGTTTAAAAAATATTAAAACATAATTAAATTAACTTAAAAATCAAAATAAAGTAAAAAAATTAAAGATAGTAAAACAATTAAATTAAGCTAAATAGTTGTTATTATGTAAAGAAATTAATGTTTTAACTCTCAACTTTTCAAATATTGTAAGGAAGAAGAAATCTGGGTCATTAAAGACACATCAGTGATTAAAAATCCATTAATATCTACTAATTAGTCATCCACTTAATATCTATTAATAAAAGAAACTATATTTTGGAACCCTTTGAAAATATGAATTCCTAACAACATAATTAATGTAGAGGTTGATGCGGTTTCATGTGTTGGTTTGGAGGTGGGAGGTAGTGCTTGCACTCTTCCCACTAGGTTTAAATCCCAAATGAGACTTTGGGCCATTGCTATGAGGATAGGTGTCCTTGACATAAAAACATAAACTAAAAAAAGTACAATAAATTAAAAAATTAAGAATACCCTAAATCTAAAAACACAGAAAAACATAAACTAAATTACCCCTTTCCTAGATCTAAAAAAATATAATAAACTAAATTAAGGATCCCATAAATCTAAAAAAACATAAACTAAATTATTGATCCCTTAGATCTAAAAAATGTAAAAAAGTTAAAATAAGTGACCCATCCCCTTGTTTTAAAAAAAATAAGCTAAATTATCAATTCCCTAAATCTATTAAAAAAAATAAAAATTAAAGAACCTCTAGATCTAAAAATAATAAACTAATTACTGATTCCCTGGATCTAAAAATGAAAACTCTGTATCCCCTAAATCTAAAAAAACATAAAATAAAAAACCAACACCAAAAAAGGTCAATTACCCATCCCTGATCTAAAAATCAAGAGTGGGTTAAGGATCCCTAGATCTAAAACAAAAAAAAAAATAGTTATTGATCTCCTCGATTTAAAAAAAAATAAGCTTAAAAAAAAAATCACTTGCAGATCCCTAGATCGAAAAAACCATAAGCCACTTACAATCCCTTGATCTAAAGAACCATAAGCCATTGATTGATTCCCCTTTATCCCCTAACCATTCACTCAGTTCGGGTTGTACTACCGGCGACGCCATTACCAGTAAACTGGGGAAGAAGAGGCAGTAGCAGCTGGGGCGGAGGTGGACGTAGAGGTGAGAGCAGGGATAGAAATGGATCCGTTACGAGCTTTCCAGGGGAAGAGAGCTGAGCTTTCCAGGGGCAGAGGGTGGATCCGTTAGGAGCTTTCCAGGGATAGTGGACTGACCTGCTCTATCAGTCCATCATATCGTAATTGCGTTATTGATAGGAAGAGTCGTTCCTTCTGACAGAGGAGATTATAGTGTTCGTGATAGAGGTGAGGAGTACGAGTCTTTTAATCTAGAGCCATATCCGGATCGGACCTAGATGTAAGAAAACATAAAAAACACCTATATGCTTAAAAAACAAAAACTATTGGATCTAAAAGACCTAGACCATATGCTTAAAAAAAAAAAAAAGCTATTAGATCTAAAAGACCTAGATGTAAGAAAACATAAGCCAGTTAGTTATTAGCCTAGATTTAAAAATACAAAAGCTACGGATCCCTTATCGGACCCCAGATCTATATAAAAAAACAAAAGCTATTGGATCTTAAAGACCTAGATGTAAGAAAACATAAGCCAATTACTTATTAGCCTAGATCTAAAAATACAAAAGCTACAGAACCCTTATATCTAAAATAATTAAAAACATAACTCAAGTTGGAGCCAAGTCTCATTCCAAGTGTATTTATTTTCCTACATTTAAATAAAATATAAAAAATTCTATTCAGTAAGACACAAATTTAAAAGGATCAACTCACCAAACACTAGGTCACTTGAGGCATCTTATAATGGAGTTATTAAAGCCTTTAAATAGGATTCATCACTTATAATACCATGGGAAACTACCATGGGTATAAAACCACCAACAATCAACCCATTAATGACCAAGTCAAGATTAAGTAAATAAATATTAATGCACATTGCATGCTTCATTCACCCTAAAAATATATCTTGAGCAATTGGACTGTACAATCTCAATAAGGGAAATCAGATCCTTCTAAATTTCTAAGAGGAGAAAAATTAACTAGAAAAATGTCTTTTTTTTTTTAAAAGATNATGGAGTTATTAAAGCCTTTAAATAGGATTCATCACTTATAATACCATGGGAAACTACCATGGGTATAAAACCACCAACAATCAACCCATTAATGACCAAGTCAAGACTAAGTAAATAAATATTAATGCACATTGCATGCTTCATTCACCCTAAAAATATATCTTGAGCAATTGGACTGTACAATCTCAATAAGGGAAATCAGATCCTTCTAAATTTCTAAGAGGAGAAAAATTAACTAGAAAAATGTCTTTTTTTTTTTAAAAGATAGAACATTTAGAATAAATTATTTGATATATATTTTAATAATATATATATATATATACACACACACACACACACTTTTGAAGGATTTTTTAAACTCATATTATAATTACTTATGTAACAAATGATATTGGGTGGACATTCAACATTATAGATATGTTATGGATGTGGTAATCTCTTCAATACTTTGTTATAAAATACAAAATACACCTACCTTCATTCAAAGTAAAATAGGCTTGTAAAAATCATATACAGTTATAACTTGTAAAATGGGCAAGTTTTTTTTCAAAAATGTTCATCACTATGTTTAAAATTTGTGCATCTTGGAATTTTTTATATTATGTAAATGTTGTATACAAAAATTGATCATGCATTGCTTGGTAATCACACATTTATTGGGAATGTGATCAACAACAACATATAAGCTCCAATATATAAGAATCTTTATGGCATTGGAATAAAACCAAAGGAATGATGCCTCTAACTTATATGATGATGATGATGATGATGATTAACATCCACTAAGACTGAATCAGTCTATCTGAACTTATCTCAAAAATAATTAAGAGAATCTTTCCAAGATCACCATACTTTTGTGGAGTTAAGAGACTAGGAAGGTTGGTAGTGTGACAAATATTTTGAAAATGAGATCTAAGAAAAAGTGTTTTTCATCTTCAACCTTCTTAGCATCACAAATGTGACACACTCTTTCATCCCATGGCCTTTTAGGAATTCACCAATGGCGATTTTCACTATGGAGATCTTGAGAATTTGTTCTTATCTTAGAAATGTTTATTTTTTTCTTTACATTTGGAAAAATAGATAGATAATTTTGATCTTCTAGATTAGGGTTGATTACATCCTTATAATACCTTAATTTTATTTTTTCCTCTAAATCTTTGTCACACCACATTTTCTCCATAAATTTTGATTTGAATTTTTTCTTAGTAGTATCTTTATTCTATGAAATGGTGCCTTCCATGATTCCACAATATTTTGGCCAAGACTCGGCATCTTTATACCATCCTTGCTTGAGTAGATGGTGGTTATGACTTGATTTTGAAGCAATCTTAGGAAGCCTCTTGTCTTCCATGTTGTTTAACTTGTTCTTATACATTAGGTATCTAGTCATATCCATTCTCTCAATGGGAGAGAGGTTTGTTTCTAAGAGGAGGATGGGATAGGGAGTATTTCCTTTAATTTTGAGATTATAGGTTATCATTTTTTATTTTTTTATTTTCTCTATCTTTCTCCAGGATTCACGAGAGATACTATAGCTCCATACTTCACATCCATAAAGAATAAAAAGTGTAACAAGAGTCTAAAATAGTAGTTTCTTCTTATCCTAATTCCAAAGATTAGTTGATTTACAATTTTTTTCAAGCCCATAATAAGCTTTTCCTTCCGCCAATAATCTTTTTCTAAATGCTATAATTCCAATTGAGCTTGTGGTGAATATCAATTCCAAGATATTTGTATGAAGTTACTTCGTCCAAGTTGATTTATTCATATAAAAAGGTATCATAAGGGATATTATTGGATTTAATAATCATGACCTTAGTCTTATCAGTATTAAGAGTTGTAGCCATATTGGTGCAAAATTACTTGAGGATTATTAGTTGGTATTCAATATCATAAGGACTCCTTTCCATAAGAAAGATATCATCGACATAAAGTAGAATATTGATGACTATACCAGTTAGAGTAGGGTGGACACAACCTGTTTTTTCTAGGCAATCTTCTAACTTGTCAATGTATATGCCAAAAAGGCTAGGGGACAAGGGACAACCTTGTTTGACTATGATATCGCAGTTAATCGCTTTTGACCATCCCTTAGTGTTTTTAAACTTAGAAATAAAGTTCTCATGCATCCTTATTGCAACAACCCTTTTAAACTTAGAAATAGCGTTCTCATACATCCTTATTGTAGCAGCCCACAACTCGAGAGGAACTTTTATAAAGTCAAAGGTTTTTCCTAGGAACCATGTCAAAATATTTTTCCTAGGACCATGTCAAAAGATTTTCTAAAGTAAACAAAAAAACAAAAAATATTGGTTTTAGTATTGCAGAACTCCTGTGCAATGATCCTAAAGTTAACAAGATGGTCCACAGTTGAATGATATATCTTAAACCTAGCCTAGACTTTAGCTCTTTTACCATGAATTTCTAACCAAATGCTAATCTTCTTTTCCAAAATAATTCCACAAAGCTTTGTTAAAATTGGGCTAATCATGATGCTCCTATAATTAGAGGGAATGTTTCTATCCCCATTTTTAAAAATAGGAACAATGAGACTTTGTGTCTAGCATTTAGGGAAGCTCTGCTTGATTACTAAGTTGAAGAGCTTGTGTATGTGAGGGATAAGGATTGACCCTCCAATTTTAAAAATTTCATCTTGGTAGCCTTCAATATCCTTAGCTTTCTCATTTGCAAGCTTCTTAACCCCGAACTCTATGTCATCTAAAGAAAAAACTTCTTC
>JASDQU010685288.1:102606-113016 GCA_032191745.1 Picea mariana | reverse complement strand
GGTTGACATGGAAGGAGAACTAATCAGTGCACTGGAAGAGATTGACATACTAAGAATTAAGAACAGAAAGAAAAGACAATTGTTGATACAGTTTGAGAAAGATAGTAAAGAACTTGATGAAGACCTTGTCCTACTAAAAGTTGAATAAAAAGAGGTAAATAAAATCGAAGACATTCTGAAACAACAGTTATTAGAAAAGAAGGCAAGATGTGAAGCCTTAGAGCAAGAAGTAGTGAAAACTAGGAAAGAGATCGAGAAGTTGCAAGCCTTGTATAATCAGAATCTATCAAGTATCAAAGCCTCAGAAGGATTAGCCACCATTCTGAATCAGCAAAGGAATCCAAAGATGAAAACTGGTTTGGGTTATGAAGAGGGATCAAGTAGTGATAAGCCAAGAAACGAAGAACCCATCAAGTTTGTCAAATCTACAACCAATGACAACAACAAACCTACAGAAACAAAGGAAGACAATCAGCCACCCAGGACGAGTAAAGAAAAAGGTGTTAGGACTGAATCTATAGAACAAAGAAATAATGCGCTCCCTACTGAAAGATGTCATCAGTGTGGAAGAAATCGATTTGCTCAAAGAAGACAACCATTTTCCAGGTACAAAGAATTTTTCTATGGCTATTGTTTCTACTGTTCTAACTTTGGTCACAAAGCTGTAAATTGTTCCTTAAGACTTAGACATGAACAATTAAGATTTCAAAGGAATAAATACTTTCCACAACAAAGAATGATACAGCCAAGTAACAAACCTTCACAGATTGCAAATTGTCAAATGAAGTCTAGAGACATGCAACTAAGGAGGTCAAGAAATAATCAACAGTCAATGAGTAGACAACGATGCAACAATAATTTTGACCTATTAAACAATGAGATTGAATGCTACATCTGTCATAACTATGGAAATAAATCTATTGACTATCGATTAAGGAACTATGAACCAGATTTGAATTCCCCTGCTGAAAATGTCAAGTTTTGGAAGAAGAAAGAAAGTGACAAGTGTGGATTAGTGTTGTCAGCTCAAATAAAAACGAACCCTTGGTATATAGACAGTGGATGCTCCAAACATATGATGGGAGACAAAGGTAATTTTTTATCTCTAAGTGAAAGCAAATCAGTAAATGTAACCTTTGGAAATGATGCTCTAGGTAAAATAAAGGGTAAAGGGATGGCGAGTTTTAGTAATGGAAAAGGAAAAACCCAAGATGTTCTATTGTAGATGGGCTAAAATATAATCTGCTCATTGTAAGTCAAATGTGTGATAGAGGATGTGAAGTGGTGTTCACATCGAAGGACTACAAAATAAAGTCTATAAACTCAGGACAAGTTGTGGCCAAAGGCATAAGGACAGAAAATAACGTATATGTGCTGAAAGAAAATAGAGAAGAGTGTCATCTAAGCAAACATGATGAAAGTTGGTTATGGCATAGGAGACTTGGACATTTAAACTTTGACCACTTAATCAAGCTCAAATATCTTGAGGCTGTAAAAGATCTTCTGAGAATATCAAAGACCCAAGATTCGATGTGTAAACCCTGCCAAGTAGGAAAGCTAACCAGGACACTGTTTAATTCCAAGAGCTTTACTTCAACAGAAAAACTACTCCAACTAGTTCATATGGATTTATGTGGACCATCAAGACAGGAAGGCACAGGGAGTGAAAACTACTTCATGTTGATTATTGATGATTACTTCAGACTTACTTGGGTTTCCTTTCTCAAGGAAAAAGTTGAAGCATTTGAGAAGTCTAAAATATTTAAGGCTTTAACTGAGAATCAAACATGCAAGATGTCAAAGGCAGTAAGATTAGAAAAAGGAGGATAATTTATGTCAAGTGATTTCAAGGAATTCTGTGATAAGCATGGGATAAAGAGAGAATACACAATCCCAAGAACTCCACAAAAAAATGGAGTAGTTGAGAGGAAAAACAGAACAGTTCAGCAAATGTTCAGGTCAATGATGAATGAGAAGAACATTGGTGAAACCTACTGGGTAGAAGAAATACACACAACAGCCCATGTTCTTAACAAATCCCACCTCAGACCACAAAGTGACAAGACACCTTATGAACTATTGTATGGGAGACCTACTTTAATCAAACACTTCAAAGTCTTTGGCAGTAAATGTTACATAAAGAATAATGATGAGAACCTTGGAAAATATGATGACAAGGTTGATGAAGGTATCTTCTTAGGATATGCTACAAACAATAAAAGATATATATGCTATAATAAGATACTGCATAAAATGGTTGACTGTATTGACGTACAAGTTGATGAAGGAATCCTAGCAAGGGAGGTGTACAATAATGAGTCTTCTACAAAGGACACAACTAAGGCTGAAGATGAACAGGTCCAAGAATAAAAAACTGAAGACTCTAAATCAGATGAAGACATAGATATTCAGACAGACTCAAATCAGCAGGCAACTTCAAATTCCTCCTCCAGAATCACTCAAAAGAACCATCCTGCAAGTCAGATAATTGATGAAACGGACAAAGGTGTACAAACCAGGAGAAATATAATAAAAAACATTGAGCAATCACATATAGCTTTCATATCCATGCTGGAACCTAAGAACTTTAATGAAGTTAGAAAAGATGACCATTGGGTTAAAGCAATGAATTATGAACTTGATCAGATTGAGAAAAACAATACATGGGAGATGGTTCATAGACCGGAAGGTGAAAATATCATTGGTTCCAAATGGATCTTTAAGAATAAGTTGAACGAGCAGGGACAAGTTGTCAAGAAAAAAGCAAGATTGGTCTGCAAAGGCTATGCTCAAATAGAAGGACTGGATTTTGATGAAACATTTGCACCCATAGCAAGTTTAGAAGCTATAAGAATATTTCTTTCCTATGCTTGTCATAAAAGGTTTAAAGTCTATCAAATGGATGTCAAGTTAGCTTTTCTAAATGGAGATTTAAATGAAGAAGTCTATATGGAATAACCAGAGGGACTCAAACTATCTGATAACCCTGACTTAGTATGCAAGATGAAGAAAGCTTTATATGGGTTAAAACAAGCTCCTCGAGCCTGGTATCACAAACTGGATACGTATCTCAAAGACAAAGGGTTCAAGAGAGGAACAGTTGACAACAATCTATATATCAAAACAGAGGATAATGATTTTCTCATCGTGTTGGTCTATGTAGATGACATCATCTTTGGATGTAATAAGGATTCATTGGTAAAATGGTTTTCTTCTGCCATGGAGTTTGAGTTTGAAATGTCTATGATAGGTGAACTATCATTTTTTCTTGGCCTACAAATTACTCAGAGGTCTGAAGAGATGTTCATTTCTCAAGAAAAATATCTAAGAGAAATGTTGAAAAGGTTTCAAATGGAAGATTCTAAGCCTGTGGGTACACCTATGGTTACTGGATGCAAATTAAGCAAGGATGATGACTTACATGATGTTGATCAAAGTTCATATAGGTCAATGATAGGTAGCCTATTGTACATCACAGCATCTCGCCCAGACATAATGCATGTTGTTGGAATGGTAGGAAGATATCAGTCTGCACCTAAATAGAGTCATTTGAAATATGTCAAAAGGATATTTAGGTATTTGAAAGAAACAATGACTTATGGTTTGTGGTATCCCAGAAATCAGAATTTCCAGTTAAATGCTTATTCAAATGCAGATTGGGAAAACTGTGTTGATGAGAGAAAAATCACTAATGGAGGATCATTCTTCCTAGGTGACTCATTAGTAGCATGGATTAGTAAAAAGTAAGGTTCCATTTATTTATCAATTATAGAGGCAGAGTACATTGTTGTTGCTACCTGTTGTACTTGGATATTATGGATCATTCAGACACTTTCATACTTGGAGGTAAAATATGGTGCACCGATCCCAATTCATTGTGATAACACTAGTTCCATCAGTGTGTCTAAGAATCCTGTATTCCACTCCAAGACCAAGCATATTCCCATAAAATACCATTTTCTAAGAGAGAAGGTCACCAATAAGGTTGTTCAGGTCCATTACATTCCAACCACAGAACAAATTGCAGACATCTTTACTAAACCCCTAGCCAAGACACCATTTGAATATCTTCGGCAGAAGTTGGGTGTCATCCCATCTCACACCTAAGAGACTCCATCCTATTAGGGGGAGCTTTGTATGGATTGAATAACTGATACCTCCTAAAATTACTGCAACAGCTCAGGGGGAGCATGTTGTCTTTGACATTGATGTCAAAGGGGGAGAAAAGGAGTGGTCCAAACCAGATGCTACAGTTGGAGGTCCAAACAGATTAGTGCAGTCATTCAAGGTTGCCATCAATGCCAAAGCGGGGGATTGTAGGCATGTTTTCAGGAAGATGTGCTTGTCATTGATGGCAAGATCAGAGCATGCAGTGATGGAAAAACAGGGACAACGTAAGCTCAGAACAGATGGTGCAGAGGTGAAATAAGAGTGCAAGAGTGTGCTTGTTTATTTGATGGAAAACAGGCAGGCAAGGAAGATCAACAGTGCAAGGATAATAGCATGGAAAGATCAAAAGCGTAAACTCTATTTCATAGTTTTGAATACCGGGCATTGGAGGAGTCAAGGAAGAAACTCATGACAAGAATGCCGAAATGGAAAAATGCGAAATGTCGGAATACGTTGATACGACTCCATTTTGGAGTTTCGGATACGGGGAGATTGAGAAGTCAAGAGTCAAGACTCTTCAACACAGGAGTCCCAGAGTTGCGAAATCCGGAATCCCAAAATCCTGAAAGAGGCACATCAACAAGATTTTTGCAGAGCAAGAAATAACTCCATTTCCGAGACCTAGATACTGGGAGTTGAAGTTTCGAAACACTTCACCATAGGAGTGTCGAAATTTCGAAACGACGAAATGCGAAATGTCAAAATCCTGAAATAGGCACATAAACAAAGAGTTTTGTAGACCAAGAAATAAATCCATTTCAGAGTTTCGTATACTAGGAGTTGGAAAAGTCAAGACTCTTCATCATCAGGAGTCCCAGAATCGCAAAATGAGAAACGTCGAAATCCCAGAAGGAGGAAAGTTTCGAATACCAGGAGTTGGAAGAGTCAAGACTCTTCATCATCAAGAGTCCCGGAATCGTGAAATGAGAAACGCCGAAATCTCGAAAGCATGAGGACAATTTTGGATACTGGGAGATGGAGGAATCAAGACTCGAGACTCTTCATCATAGGAGTCCTGAAGTGGAGGAATAAGTTTGTGGTCACAGCTGGTGGTCACATCATCGAAGAGCTGTAGAGAAGAGCTCGAAGAGTTAATCTCCTTTTTTAGAGTTTCAGGGATCGCGACTTGGAGAGTCGAGATGCCTCACAACAGGAATTCGCAACATGTGAAATCGTGAAATTCCAAAATACGAAATGCTGAAATGATCGAATCTAATCCAAATAAGCTCATTTTTCAGAGTTTCGGAGATCACGACTTGGAGATTTGAGATGCCTTGCAACAGGATTGCTGAAATGCCAAAATGTGAAACACTTTTTGGCTCAACTTGTGGTCACAGCCATTGGAAACATTGATGGAAAATGGAGGAAGGAGCTAGTGCAACCAAGCTCAATTTTAGAGTTTCGGGGATCATTACGTGAAGCGTAAAGAAACCTTAACCAAAGGAATCCTAAAATGTTGAAATGCAAAACGAAGAATTAAACGCAAGACCCTATGAACTCCATCCAATGGTGCAAGTAAAATTGAATATGATCGGAGGGCTATTGTTACACTTCACAGTGTAACTACCAGAATCGACTGATGGTTTCTTCCAGAGGACTTGAAGATGCCTCAGTATGATCGCCAAAGAAGATGAAGAGTCTTGAAGCATCTTCTAGTGATTGAAGACTATTCTTAGAGGCAATTGACAAATGGATGAGGGTTGAAGCCTGTAACTGCAATAGAGAGGATTAGATCGACTATGATAGAGAAGACGAAGAGTCTCAACTGCCAAACAGGCTGAGAAATATCAGCATAACACCCAGTGATGCTAGACGCGTGGGGGCACTGCCAAAGAAGCTAAACAATTGTAATGATGATTAGGTAGAGTACTTGAAATGAGGAGGAAATGTAGGATAGAGAGAGGGTGGAGGTTGGAGTGGGAAAAGTGTGGCAGAGTGAAGTGCGAGGAAACACCCCGATGGGGAGAACTATGGCAGAGGCAGAGCATGCAGGAGCTTGGCTCATATTACATGTACAAGGAGCACAGAGACTATAAGAATGCAGAAAAGAAGAGATATATTGGGGTTGTTGGGTGTGATTGAGGTGTGAAGAAGGAGGTAGAGCGTAGCAACAGAAATGTAAAGAAGGGGAATGGTGCATTGAAAGGACATGGTGTATAGAGCATAAAAGGAAAAAGAACAGAAAGCGCAAGGAGTGTGCAGAAGACACTGATGCAGACAGAGCAACGCAGTGTAGCAAAACAATGATGAGACCGGTAAGCCATTGAAGAACTTTATATCGTTGTAATAATTCATAATAACAAAGATTTATATTTCAGGGTGGTAGGGAGGTGCTAGGAAGGACTGTTGTTCTCAGAGGTTCAAGTGCATGCTTGAACACAGGGAGTTGTAGCTTCCTTCTAGTTGGTGCTAGAGAATCCGAGGAGTTGGTGCTTCCTTCTAGTTGGTGCTAGAGAAACCAGGGATTTGGTGCTTCCTTCTAGTTGGTGCTAGAGAAACCATGGAGTTGGTTGTTCCTTCTAGTTGGGTCTAGAGAATCCAGAGAGTTGGTTCTCTCAACAAGTAGCAACTTGTAAAATAGAGGTTGTAGTCTCATTATGAGTTGGTGCTCATATGTATGATAATGTAAATAATGTAAAGATTACTTATCATATAAAGAAGAAGAGGTTTTACCCTGTATGAGTTTCCTCGAGAAATATCTATCTTGGTGTATCTCATATGTGTGACTAATGTTGAATGTTCTATTGCTTACTTTCCTGCATTATTGTGATTGTCATTAAATGTTATGTAAAGAGTTTAAAATAAGCATAATTGTTTAAGCCCAGTAACAACTGATTCACCCCCCCCTCTCAGTTGTCCAACATGCATGTGCATGAATTGTATGGTTAATTGACTGAACTTGTAGTGTTTTGTAAGTTTCAATTGTTTCTCTTCTTAATACTGGTGCAAGGAGTGCACAGTAGCCACGCTAGGAGTGTGGAGGCAGAGTCGTATTCAGACTCAGTATCTCAKGAGAGATAAAGTGAAATTGTGCAGAGCAAGTGCAAGGAGTGCATGTATACCCAGTGGAGTATAGAATCTTGAGAATACCATGAMAAGGTGTGCATGGGGCCAACACTTAGTCCAATGTTGCAGAGTCTTAGATAAAATGAGCGCAAGGAGTGTGTGGGAAGATTTCTTAAAAAAATCTTCAAGTGTCAAGTTTCCAGAGAAACTCAAGGGGTGTGCAGAAGCCCAAGTCACTTTGAGTTTTAAAGMTCATGAGAAATGGTGACCAGAATCATTTGAAGGGAAGAACCCTTTAATTTTTTAGGTTGAGTGGATGATATCCACCTGAGGAGTAGTTAAATATTTCCTAGTCGTCATATCTGGGAAAGTAGCATGGGTATTAACCCCTGAAGTCCTTCGGACTTGATGTGTTTAGAGGTTTCTATGTGTTGTGTGTAAAGGAGACAAGTTTCCCAAAGTCCAAAGAATCAGAGAAAATATGGACCGTCTAATTGAGTTGAAATGTTTCCAAAGATCTAGCATTGTTCGAAATTTTGGATATCCAACTATTTGGAAGTGTTGTTGATGAATTGTCCAAGGTTCCCAAAGTTATAAAGCCTACAAGGAATCTTAACCATCGGCATAGAGAGCCACATATCAGTAGATCTCAAAGTTTGGAGATTTGGTACTTCGGAGGAATGGAGGTGTGCATTTATTTGGGTCAGGAACTTTCGAAGGCTCGAAGGCTGAAGTGCATCCTGACTGTCCATTCACAAGAAATCATGAACCGTTGATTTAAATTATCGTATATTCAAAGTTCATGGATTCGGGAGGAAGCATAAGTTGTGAAGTGGAAGCCTCTAACATATGGAGCATGGAGTGTAGATATACGATTGATTTAAGGTAAGTTTCAGTCATTCGATTCGCAATTTCATAGTTCCCGAATTCGGGAACATTGTGTTTTGGAGCAGGTAGAAATCCTGGAGTGTGGAGGCCTGAAGTACTTGTGACTTGTATATTTTGGCATACATTTAGAACCATCGATCCCTCCTTTTTGTTTGGTCATCCAATAGTTCAATGTTCGGGATAAATGTTGTGTGTTGTTGTTAGAATTGTCGAAGTTCAGAGTCTTGAAGTGTCATAGTTTGTGCCATTGAAAGAAATCAACCCATGAACTTGGCCTGAGGTCATGTGAATTTTTCTGTGTGAGTAAATACACCCTCGTGAAGTTGAACTTCCAGGCAGGGTAAGGGAAAAAGGCTTGTGGATAAGGAATTCAAGGGTTTAGTGAGAGCCAAAGAGTTTATTTGTCTCAACACTATGAACAATCCTAGACTGGGAAGTCATTCGAGCCCCAGGAGGCGGTGTGGGTTTGTGTCAGAGTGGTATCAGAGCATATAATTTTTCTATAGACAACATGAAAACGAAGAAGACTCATCCAATATCATCAAGTGGTATTGAGAAAGGATATTGAGCTCTATGTAAGAAGAAGACTTGGAATCATGCCATCAAGAAGATGCAGAGAGAGACCAGTGGTCATTGAAATCATGGAAGAGGAGATGAGACAAATTCGTGTGAGTTTGGACACCATGAAGACAATGCAGATAAGAGAACTTAATTCTAGTGATATCAATGAACTTAAAAATGAAAAAATACAAGATGAAGAGGTTGCAGGAGAACAAGCAGCAGAGGAGCGATTGTTGAGAGTTATTTCCAAGTTGGGAACTAGAGAAAAGATAGAGGTCTTGATGTATAAGGGTAATTTAAATGCATAAGAACTGCTTTAATGTGTAAGTTCTTTATATAATTACTTTGATTATGAGGATATTGATGATGAGAAGAAAGTGAAGCATGTTGTGATGAGACTGAAAGGACATGCGACATTATGATAGGACAAATTGCAAGTTGATAGAGGATGTAAGGGTAAGTCCAAAATCAAGAGTTGGGATAGAATGGTAGCTAAATTGAAAGATAAGTTCATACCCAAAAATTATCAAGTGAATTTGTTCAGAAAGATACAGAGTCTAAGATAGAAAGGTTTGTCAGTGAAGGAGTACATTGAAGAGTTATGCAAGTTGAACATCAAAGCAGGAAATAGGGATAATGATGAAGAAAAAGTTTCCAGGTACATTAATGTCCTGAGATATGAAATCTAAGATGAAATCAACATGATGACAATGAGATTTGTGGAATATGCTTATCAGGTAGCCCTAAAAGAAGAATATAAGTTGGAAAGAAAGAAAAGTCAAAGAAACAAAGGAAAAAGTCCAAGCAGAGGTAGAGGAACCATCAGAAAAAAGATCCATAAGCCCAAATCAGAAGTTGGAAGACATCACAGTCAAACAAAGAGATGAGGAAGTTCTATATGAGGACACTATAGTTGAAGAAACTATTTCCCTAAGGGAAGAGGAAGAGATAGAGGAGGAGAAGTGAAGTGTTATGCATGTTGAAAGACAGGGCACATGTCTTGGGAATGTTCCGAGAGAAAAAAATTAGGAATTGGAGAAGCTCACATTTATGAAGCACAATGGAAGAATGTAGAGACAGAGATGAAGGACGAAGATGCAGAAAAAGGAATATCACTCATGATGAGGAAATTTCTCGTAAATATAGAGAAAGAGGTAAGAGAACCATCCTAGAGGAACAATCTATTTAGATCTACTTGCAAGACCAGAGATAAGGTATGCAAGGTGATTATAGACAATGGGATTACTAATAATTTAGTATCCACGGAGATGGCGGAAAAGGTGAAGCTAGAGATAACTGGACATATGAATCCATACAAGGTATCGTGGTTGCAAAAAGGACATCAAGTAATGGTAAGTCGACAATTGTAACATCCCGCTCTGGCGCACTGAGACCACTTATTCTTTGAGGACACTTGCTTGCAAGTGATCTGGACCCTTTTGGATATTGGACCTTATATATTTGATTATGATGTGATTGACAGATGATATGATGCGTTACTATTCATGTATACGGGTGCTATTGACTCAGTTGATTGAGTGTGCAGGTTTGTGACCTTGAGGATGCAGAGGCATCGATAGACCCCCTTGGACTCCGGACTGAGTCAGGGAGTGTGCTTTTGGATTGATTTGTTTATTATGATGTTGATTTGATGTGATGATTTGATGATGATATTCTGACATGATTATTGGTGATGCAGGCTGACGATAGCTTGCCGACTTGACTCACATATGGAGTAAAGGGGCCACACACAATTGCAGAGAGGTTGAGGGAGAGGGGTGGACA
>JASDQU010685288.1:92261-102586 GCA_032191745.1 Picea mariana | reverse complement strand
ACAATACAAAGTTGAGTTTAAGATAGGTGGTTATAATGATGAAGTTCTGTGTGATTTCATACCTATGGATGTTTTTCATGTTCTGTTGGGAAGACCGTGGCAATATGACATGAATGTCATACATGATGGGAGGAAGATCACTTATACCCTAGAGAAAAATGGATGTACTTACATGTTGCTTCCAATAGAAGATAAAGGAATCAAAGAGGAAGCTAGTCCAAGTATACTTCTCATGAGTGGGAAGGAACTCTTGAAAGAAGTCAAGGGGGAATAGGAGATACAATTTGTTGTTGTAGGTAGGCCGAGACTTATTCTTACAATCACTTCTATGAATGATTTTCCTATAGAATTCCATGAGTTATTAAATGAGTTCGATGATATTGTGGTGGATGAGTTACCTCACTCTTTACAGCCAATCAATATTATTAGTCATCATATCGACCTTATACCAAGAGAAAGTTTTCCAAATAAAGCAGCGTACAGGTTGACACCTCGAGAGAATGAAGAGGTCAAGAATCAAGTTATATAATTTTGGATAAGGGGTTGATCAAATAAATCTTTAGCCTGTGTGTTGTACCAAATGTTTTGAGTCCAAAGAAAGATGAAGGATGGAGAATGTGCATAGATTCTAGAGCCATTAACAAGATAACCATCAGGTATAGATTTCCTTTACCCATAATGGATGATTTGATGGATTGTTTGAGTGGAGATAGTTATTTTTCCAAGATAGACTTGAAGAGTGGTTATCATAAGATAAGGATGAGAGAGGGAGATGAATGGAAGACAAAATTTGAGATGAATGAAGGATTGGATGAGTGGTTGGTTATGTCATTTGGCTTAACAAATTCACCAATTACATTTATGAGGTTGATGAATGAAGTAATCAAAGATTTTATTCATAAGTTTGTAATTGTTTATTTACATGACTTTCTAATCTTCAATAAGACTGAAGAGGATCACTTGAGGCATTTAAGGAGGGTGTTGAGAAGACTGCAGCAAGAGGAGTTGTCAATGAACTTGAAGAAATGTTCTTTCATGAGCACAAAACTTGTATATTTCGGATTTGTAATTTCTTCAAATGAACTAAAGATGGATCCAGAGAAGGTGAGGGAAATCATAGATTGGCCTTCTCCAAGATGTGTATTCAAGGTAATATATTTTTATGGATTGATTAATTTTTAGAGGAAACTCATCAAGAATTTCAATAGCATTTTTGCACCTATACTGGACACCATAAAGACAGAGCATAAATCTTTTAATTGGACAAAAGAGGATGAAAAAGGATTTAGAGTGTTAAAAGAAAAGATAACATAACAACCTATTTTTGTTCTACCATATTTTAAGAAGACCTTTCAGGTAAAGTGTGATGCAAGTGGAGTAGCCATTGGCATAGTTTTGAGTCAAGATAATAAGCCTGTTACTTATTTCAGTGAGAAGCTGAATGATGTTAAAAAATTTATTCCACATATGATGAGGAATTTTTTGTTGTAATTCAAGCCTTAAAAAAATGGAGTCATTATCTTATTCCAAAAGAGTTTGTTTTATATTCCGACGACCAAGCATTCTAGTTTATAAGCAAACAAGAGAAGTTGAACCAGAGATATGCCAAATGGGTAGAATTCATGCATAATTTTACTTTTGTTATTAATAATATTAGTGGAAGTGCTGACAAATTTCTAGATGCTTTGAGCAGGAGATGTTTGATCGTGCAATAATTTCAAGTGGGGACACTGGGATTTGAACACCTCAAGGAGATGTATCAGGAAGATCCACATTTCAAAAAAACTTACGAAGCATGTGGGAACCCTTTGCTGAGGGACATAAATCAGTGGATAGAATATATTATCCAAGGTGGATTGTTATTCAAAGTAAGCTAGTTGTGTATCCCAAAGTGCTCAATGAGGGATAACTTGTTGAAGGAAAAACATAATGGAGGTTTGGTTGGACATTTTGGCCATGATAAAACATATGCACAGTTGAGTTCTTCATACCATTGGTTGGGTATGAGATCCGATGTAAATAAATTTGTGTAAATATGTATAATTTTCTAGTATGCTCGAGGAAATTAGAAAAACATCGGATTGTATCAACCATTTCCTATTCTAGACAGACCATGGGATCTTATAAGTATGGATTTTTTTAGGGATTTCTTAGAACCCAGAGAGGAAGTGATTCAATATTCATAGTGGTTGACAGATTTTTGAAGATGGAACATTTCATTCTGTGTCACAAAACCAATGATGCTACTCACATAGCCAAGTTATTCTTCCAGGAGATTGTGAGACTACATGGATTGCAAAGGAGCATAGCTTCTGAAAGAGACACTAAATTTGTAGCAAACTTTTGGAGAACCCCATGGAAGAAGTTGGGGAAAAATTTTCTTTCAGTTCAACATATCATCATCAGACAGATGGATAGACTAAAGTGGTGAATAAAAGTTTAGGGAACCTATTGAGGAGTTTGGTCACTGACCATAACAACCAGTGGGATCAAATTCTTCCCAAAGCAGAGTTTGCATATAATGACTCACTGAATAGGAGCACTGGAAAAATCCCATTCTAAATAGTGTATGGGATGCATCCAAGAGGAATTTATAAGTTGAGATATTTGGGATAATATGAGTTCTAAAGTGCAGGAGCAGAGTATTTTTCTGTAGAGATGCAAAGGTTGTATGATCAAATTAAGGGATAGCTACAAAATAACAACTAGAAGTACAAAAGCAGAGTGGACCAGAGGAGAAGAGAGGTATATTTTGAAGTTGGAGATCAAGTTTTAGCACATCTAAGGAAGGATATATTTACGAAAGGGAAGTATAGCAAGTTGAAGATGAAAAATATAGGACCGTGTAAGATCCTAAAAAAAATTGTTGCAAATTCTTATGAGATTGGGTTGCCAAAGGACATTAGAGTATCACCAATATTTAATGTAGCAGATGTGTATCCTTACAGTATGAATGATACTGGAGATGCAAATGGACAAGAGAAGATTCATTGGAAGTAGCATATTCCCATAGCAGAGATGCCACATATAGAGAAGGTCTTAGATCAGAGGATTGCTAAGAATACTAAAAGGAAAATTTATTTTGAGTATCTGGTTAAGTGGAAATACCATCCAGTAGAAGATGTCAGTTGGATAACTGAGACGATATCGAGAAGCATGGAAAGACAGTGCAACATCCCATGCACATGTGTCCATGAATCTTTTTTCCAGGGGAGTATGATGTAGGAGCATCGAAAACAATGTTCATCAACATGAGTGGTCGACAACTCAACATCCAAAGAGCATGTTCAAAAAAAATTGGATCCCAAGGGGGAGCACATCATTTATTTTTCTGAAAACAATGTAATTAAAGGGTTTTAAATGTTTTGAGGCTTGAACAATTGTATGAGATCGCAGGAGATTGTAATCTCTTAATTGGTTGTAGGATTGTACAGATATTGAGCATAGACTCGTATCTTAGTTGTAAATGTGATTTATTGTAATAATCCTTAGTTGTAAAATGTTTTAATTATGATATGATAGCACTAGAGTAGTGGGAAKGAAGAATCGAGAAGCCCCTTCATGTATAAATGTATTTATTCTATGCCCAAATTAGGTTGTTGATAATTGTTATTTGTTGTTCAAGTTTATTGTAAATTGTAGTCAAGGGGAAGTTGAGTGTTTCAAGAGAACTCTTTGTAAATGCTTTGCTAAAGGAATATAATARAAGAATATTTCCTTTAGACTTTCAATTTGTATATGCTTACCTTTGAGTAATTGGGTAATGTTATGCTTTTTACTTTCTATGTTTATATGCATGTGTGTGCATTTTATGGTTAATTGAATGAACTTGTAGTGTTCTATAAGTTTCAATTGTTTCTCTCCTGAATACTGGTGCAAGGAGTGCATAGTAGCCACATAAGGAGTGCGAAGGTAGAGTCATGTTCAGGCTAAATAGCTCAGAAGAGATACCGTGAAATTTTTTAGAGAGAGTGCCAAGAGTGAACATATACTCAGTGGAGTATAGAAGCTCAATAAAACCCTTGCAAGGCACGAACAGGGCCAACACTTACTCCACTGTTGCAGAGTCTCAAAGAAAAAGAGCGCAAGGAGTGTGTGAGAAGATTTCTTAAAAAAAATATTCAAGTGTCAAGTTTTCAAAGAAGCGCAAGGAGTGTGCAGAAGCCCAAGTCACTTTGAGTGTTAAAGCTCAAGAGAAATAGCAACCATAATCCTTTGAAGGGAAGAACCATTTCATTTTCTTGGTTGAGTGGATGAGATCCACATGAGGAAGAGTTAAATATTTCCTAGTCATCAGATCTGGGAAAGTAGTGTGGGTATTAACCCCTGAAGTCCTTTATACTTCGTGCATTTAGAGGTTTTTGTATGTTTTGTGCAAAGAAGATAAGTTTCCCAAAGTCATGGGAGCCAGAGAAAATATGGACCTTTTGATTGAGGGGACATGTGTCAACATATATAGCATTGTTTGGAAGTTCAACTATCCGACTATTTGGAATCATTGTAGCAAAAGTGTGCAAGATTCCCAAAGTTCTAAATCCCAAAATAAATCTTAACCATCGACGTAGAGAAAAATGTGTCAACAGATATCCGAATTCGGAGATTTGGTACTTTAGAGGAATGAAGGTGTAAGTGTATTTTGGTCGAGAAGTCCCGAAGGCCCGAAGGTCAAAGGCCATCTCGACCATCCATTCACAAGAAATTGTGGACCGTTGATTTAACTCCCTGTGTATTCAAAGTGCATGAATTCGAGTGGAAGCACAAGTTGTGAAGTGGAAGGCTTTGAAGTCTGAAGCACGGAGTGTAGGTATATCATTGATTTAAGGTAAGTGTTGACCATCCGATTCACAATTTTAAAGTTCATGAATTCAGGATCATTCTGTGTTGGAACAGGTAAAACTCCTGGAGTGTGGAGGCCTGAAGTACTTGTGAGCTGTAGATTTTGGCATACGTTGAGGACCGTTGATCCCTCCTTTTTGTTTGATTGTCTGCTAGTTCAGCATTCGAAAGGAATGTCGTGTATTGTCGAAACTCCCAAACTTCGAAGTCCCAAAGTGTCGTATTCTATGTTATTCAAAGGCATCATCCCATGAAATTGGCCCAAGGTCATGTGGATTTATTTGTGTGAGTAAATAAACACTCACTAACTTGAACTTGCGTACAGGGTAATGGAAAAAGGATTATGGAAAAGCAATTAAAGGGTTCAGCGACAGCCTGAGAGATGATTCGGCTCTACACTGTGAACGATCCTATACCAGGAGGTTATGCAAACCCCGGGAGGTGGTGGGGATTTGTGTCATATTGTTACATTATTAGTAGAGGCATGTGCTAGTGATGTTGGACGTCTAGTTGAGATGTTTCCTTAGTATATGATCAATGTGAGAGGATCTAGTTGAGTATTGGTTATGGTGACAGGTTGTACAGGATGATTAGTGATAGGTTGATGTGATGTGTTAGACATAGTGATAGGTTACCAATGATAGGTTGGATATAGTGACAGGTTATAGGTTGAGGTGACAGTTCTTGTGAAAGAGGGTTGTAGCCTCCTTCCAATTGGTGTCTAATAACTCATGGAGTTGGATCTTCCTTCAATTTGGAGCTAGAAAATCAAGGGATTGTAACCTCCTTCTGGTTGGAGCCAGATAATTCAAGGATTTGTAGCTTCCTGCAGGTTTGAGCCTATAAATAGGGGGTCGTATCCTCCCTCCATTTGTAGCTAGAGAATTGCGAAGTTGGTTCTTCCAATGAATGTATTATTTGATATATAAGAAAGCATTCCATGGTTTTCTCCCATTTGGGTTTCCATTTAAATTTTGGTGCATTGTGTACTTTACATGATGTTGTTGATATGATGTCGCTTATGTTTATATGCTCATAATATATTGATGATACATTGTTGATAAAGTTAAAAGTTGCATAAAGTTCTCATATTGGTTCACCCCATCCCATAGTATTCCAACAACAAAACTTAATTACAGAAAGAGACTATATTCTACACATTGATACCTTTCCAACAGTGTAAGAATCACCTCAATTGTCGATTGTATGTGAAATTTATACCACATGCAAGTTGACCTACCATAGTGATCACCATGGTGTGAATGGATGCCACATCATCCCCCATTACATAAATGTGTGGGCATAATGATTTAGTGGATTGTCTAGAACATTTTAGAATGTTCAAACATGATCACTAACTAAGGGTTGAGTACATCAATACCCTAACCCTAGGTGGCTATTAGGCTATGTTAAATACTAAGCCACTAGGAGGAGAATGGGTTCCATTATTTAGCATTGTATTTTGTTCCATAGTTGAGAAAAGAACCTATGAGTGGTATTTTCAGTGAAAAGCGGAGGAGGATATATTTTATAGAATCCATGTAGGCCATAATGTCAAAGGAAACTCCACAAAGAGTGCCTTTTTCTTTGTACTTGAAATTGATGAAAAGAGAGCAGATAGGCCTCACCTTCTATATGGGTTTTATATCATATTGGGTTTCTAAGGTCATATATTGTGTTTATCTATGGATGGTGTGGGAGAATTTATTTATTTTCTCTATTTTTCACATTCCAACTATTTCATAAATTTTAGGTAAAAAACCAGTAATTAAATAATCTAAGATATAAAGGAAATTAATCTTCACAGTAAAGATTTCATTATTTTATCAGATATGTTGTGAGGAACTATCTAGTGGAATATCAATGACATGCACAAATCATATCTCCACTTGAATAGTCTGATTTACATTTGCAAATCACCTATCAATAACAACATAATTCCTTATAAAACACCTACAACAATACTTATCAATTTTTTAAACATGGAAAAACCTTTGAACTTACCTACGTTATAATTTTTCTACCTTTCCTCACTACATCTTAGCAAGGTAGTTTGTATAAATTCCTCTCTCTCTCTCTCTCTCTCTCTCTCTCTNGTATATAAATTCCTCTCTCTCTCTCTCTCTCTCTCTCTCTCTCTCTCTCTCTCTCTCTCTCATACCTCCTACCCACACCTTGCAATTGGTTCCTTTATCCTTCTTATAAGAGAGACATTCTCATTGTATTTTTTCACTCCCGATGCACTATCATATCCCTAATATTCAATGCATGCCTCATACCTCCTCCCCCTTTACTCCCTCCCAATCCATTATGCCCATATTCCCCTAGTGATCTCAACAATTACACCAATGGAGTCTATAATAAAAGTACCAAATAATATCAAGAACAAGTATATTATTCTGATTTGATGGCTTCACCAATAGAAAAACTCAATAATTCCACTTTTTCATACACTATTTCTCTTCAAGTACCAAACATGAATATTATTGTAGGTTTATTCTTTCATTTCTTCATCATTGTTGGTCTCACACTACACTTCTTACAACAGCATCTCAACACTCTCTTCTTCCTTTGACATATTTGGTACACATCACTATAAGAGGATGTCTAATATATAGTTTTATGGCATGCATTGAGGCCTCAACATAGCCCCACCAAGCTACAATAGACTATATTTCTATCATCTTACCATTCATCATGATAACCTTCATGAGCACTACCCCACAACTACTATCCAGCAATAGCATCTATAACCATATTTTGGATATCACATAACACTCAACATAAGCTCCACACTACCTATATAGATGATTTCTAGTCCTCCAAGGATAATAAGCACTCTATGGGTGATATAAGCTAGGATTTCGATCTAGCACACTATTGTGTTGAGCACATTTCCTTGTCTTGGCACTAAGGATACTTTCTTAAACACATGACACACAACATTTTCATGTTTTAGTTATGGATGGATAATTATCACATGGAGCCACCACCATATTCACAACATTAGAAATTTTGAACCAACATARCCCTATGAAATAGGGTTCCCTCTTCCTACAACCTTCCCATCCCCAAGAAACAACAAATGTGCCATTAATTTCTTAGTACAACAACATGTTACTTCTAGTATGTTTCCCCCCATAGCCRCTTTCCTAATCTAGGAGGAAAGGACTACCAAATCACACTTCCAACATATTCTTTAGAAGTATAGTTTGAACTATTAACAATCATCATACTAGAGACTCTTCTTACAGCAGAGTCACCACAAATACTTACATGAATTCTTACTACACCTCAATAATTCAAAGTTGTAGTTCTCTCACATTTAGACTCACAAGATGGCCTCCATAATTATTATTTATTCAATTGACATTAGTAGCCACAACATTATCATGATCCACTACCTTAATCTATCCACATGGATAACTTATTAGTTCCAATGAAACTATTCATTGTTGTTCTATATAGCTCACATATCTAGATAGATCCACCTTTGTATGTATCTACACAGCTAGCTTGGAAATTTATGTATTATAATCCTTTATTAGCATCTTGGCATATTGCAGTGTTTTGGAGGAAAGTGGGGATGTTTATGATATAATATAGAAGGAATTGATATGGAACAAGGAAATCCACACTTATCTCAATGTCCAAGGAGAACATATTCCTAAGAATGCTCAGGTAGCTCGGTCAACCAACTCACTTAGAAAACTTAGAAGATGAAGGTTACTCCTCCCTAAAAAGTACAACATTCTAGGAAATACATATTCATTTAACATTAGTATTGATGTGTTAGTTGAATAGTAAGTTAGAAAGATCTCTTTCTATCTTTAAATCACATACATGAGCTTATAATATTATTTGTTTCCTAATTTTTAATGACATGCATTCTTTGAATAGGTTTTGACTTGGTCCAACCATAAAGACAATTGGAGCTATATGAAACTATAACTAAAGGTGATTGGCCTCATAAATGAAACTAAACCACGTATAAAAATTTATTCTATCATTTATTTTTCTTTATTATATCTTGAGTTTTGTTCATATCAGTTAGGGAATTTTTTTTTATCTATGTTGTTTATTCTTAGGAAATTTTATGTCTTAATCCACATTTTCTCATTCAATTAATAATCCATGTTTTCTCTAATACCACCTTTTAATTTGATTTAAATATATTCAATTGAGTCTTCAATAGAATGAATTGGTTTTCTTTTAATTAGGTTAAAGTAATTCAAACACTTAATATAAGTGGAGCTAGTTTGACATCGCTATATTAAAGAAAATCAAATATGGTCTCATTATATATGAACATAAAAATTCATTGCTACAGTTCCAATGAAAACTCATATTATAATATTTAATTAATAATTATTAAAATGAAATGACTCTATTTTAATTTAGTCTCTTTACGAGAGTATATATATTTATATAAAAAAAAACCATCTTACAAGATTATTAAAAATAATTTACATATTTAAAAACCGATCGTTAGTAACCATCAGTGTTAAAAAAATAAATAACAAGAACTCTTATAATATGATTTACATCATATCTTTATATATTCTTTTTAATTACGTCGTAAGGCGTATGCCTATTGGAGATGGGCACAATTAATTATCTTTTAATCTTAAATTATAATCTGATGGTTATGCATTGAAGATGCTGGCATATTCTTAGTCGTCCTCCAAAATCAATGGGTCTGGATTATTGTTGATAACCTCTTTGCATTTATAAATGCATCCGTTAACATGTTTACTTTTTAACATTTACCTAATCATATTAAGAAATTACTGTAACATCATATAATTGCCATGTTTAATTATTCTTCATCCATTTATCAGTGGAGGTTGCATGGTTGAGATGTGGAGGGTTTTCTTCATGCATGGACCTGGCGTTTTTACTCATTTTTTTTTAACGCAAGAGCTTTTTTTATCCGTCGTAAATCTTTCGGTGTTCACCAGCTGCGAGTTAGTGGTTGTGCTAGTATTATCTTCTATGAGGAACAACTTCAGCTTATTTTCGACATGCATTGGGATGTCGCGAATCAACACTTTCACCAATTTCACTAGGATATCATCAATCGCAAGATGGACATGTTATTTGACTCACTTTCAGGTCCACCTGTCAGTCAACGATTCCCCACATGTTTCCATCCCTTCATCGTCAATCCATCATGGTCGACATCTTATGTATGAAGTATTTTTTGTTTTAGCCTTTGTTTTTTTCTTCTCTATTTTGATAGATGCAATGTTCTGTTGAATTTCAGGCCAGTTTTGAAATATTTTCAGACACATACACTTTTTATCATGATACTTAGAATAGTCATGGACACTTTTCTCTGGGACCTGGCTCTGAATCTGGTTTCCATTATTGGCATAACAAATTCCAAGTCCTTTAGTACTTGTATGAATCTATGTTTTATGAGGTAATATAATCTTTCACTTTACAAAAATATATATATTCTTTATAATATTAAATTTATCTGAAAT
>JASDQU010685288.1:55329-68002 GCA_032191745.1 Picea mariana | reverse complement strand
TCAAGATGGGAGATGTAGGGTATCAAGTGGTATTTTATAGAGTCCGCTATGATACTCATTGCAATAATATCACTGTCTTTGAACTTCTCCATAACTGCAACGTTCTGTGGTTCCTTCTCTTTTCCTTCTTCAAACTCTGGTTCCACGATCTTTCCTTTGACGATATCCAACACTTTATTCTTGGCAAGGATGAGTTCAATCCTTTTCTTCCACGCTCTGAAGTTAGAAGCTCCATATAACTTGTTTTCTAACATCATAGAGTAATTCATAGATGCTTTGACTTGGTCAACCCTAGATTTGACTAAAAACTCAAACTTGACGTCTTGGCTTGCTAAGAGTACCAGGAGATGTGCTAGGCTAGGGCGCACTGGTCTATCCAAAAATTAGGTCAATCCCTTCACTTAAGGTGCCTCAATGAGGGGGTTAGGGTTTTGACAACTGCACCTTCTAGTAACCCTAGCGGCAGTGCTTTGGTGACTGCTCCTGCTAGAAACCCTAGCAACAATTCTTCAATATGCTTAATATCCTTATGGCTATGCTCCCTTCCAGTGGTTAGATTGAATGAAGGAGGTGTGGGCCCATAACTTGTTAGAATATGATGGATGTGCTCGTTTTACCATAGACAATATCACTATTGTCCCCAACCATAGGCCGAAGCCATCCTCCGAGCACATTAACCTTGATAGAGAATCACTCTGGAAGAAAACCCTAGGCTAGATAGCCAAACACAAGGTAGCACACCTTTCTCCAAGGATAGCGCACCAAATAAGATCTGATCAAATAGTCCAAGCCATAACCAAGAGATAGTCCAAGCCAAAACGTAATTTGATAGCTGCAGAAGCTGCAACGACAGCTTCTCCTCGAAAGTTGCGCACAAAATGGCTAACTGTAGTGCACACAAGTGAGCTCTGCATTTCTTAGAATGCCTACCAGAATGAAGACTGGCCTCCTGTATTTATACTAATTCTGGCTACCTACCTGGGCCGACTTCTCATTATGGGTGCCTATTTACTTAGTATATAATATTTCTTCTAGCTGAATTCTTCTCTTGGAGGCTAATAACCTAATACAAATTATCCTCTTGAGCCGACTTGTCTTCTAGGGTTATTATCCAACTCCATAGGATTTCTTCTTGCTTCCCAGAATATGCTATTCTCGTTAGTTTTACACATGGAGGTAAATACCTCCTGCAGCTACCATAATATCAACACACAACAACTCATATTTGAAAAGAACTTTGGAATGATTGTACCTGTTCATGACTTCTTTGGCATCTTCATGGTTCAAGTCTTCTTGCTATCACAAGTCTATAACCGAAAAACAACGATGTCCAAAATCCATCCAAGTCACTTTCCTCAAGGATATACCCAACCAAACCCATCTTCCATTTCTCCGTCTGTTATCTTCGCGCACTGTAGTGCCTCAACACCAGGACACCATGCACATCAAATGATTGTCAAGTCTCCTGCTTGTTAATCAACATCCTTCAGAAAGCTGCGATCCTTAATCGCAACCTAATTGACCCAACTTCTCTTCGGTGGTGCATAGTACAAAGTTGGCACGGTGGAAATGTACCCTGTTGCGATCCGAACCATGCGTTCAACTGAATCTTCATTTCCCATATGTTATCTTCACTCCCTATAATTTCTTCACACCAAGACACCATGCACAATCTCAATAGTGCACAGAACGGAATTGTCACGGTGTAAATCATGCTCAGTTATCTTCTTTGTGACCAAACTTCATTTTTCCATCCAAGTGACGATAGTGACCCAACTCATCGATTTCTCAAAACACTTCTACGACAATGCTTCCTTCGTCACCATAGAATTATCTTCGCAACCACCCATGTTTAATGCACCCAAACTGACCTTGCTCCCCTACTTGAGTTTTTGTGTTTTGTCTTCTCAACGAGCTTGCCAAATTGTCCATCATTTCGGCTCTGATACCATCTGTCACAGAAGTGGAAGTGGTGAAGAGTTTCACTAATCCTTCTCTAACTCAAACCAAAATCGATTATGATACCATTTGTCACAAGCCTGGCAAGCCTACGATTGGGCGGTGGAATCACTCGACACTCCCAATCACCGTGCGACACTGCAATCATTTGTTTGACAATGAAGCTACACCAAACTACTTAATATGGACTGTGCCTTACTTCATTACAACTTCGTTTATTACTTATGTTATGTCTGCGTTATCTTATACTTAGTTGTGAAAGTAAAAGAAACCATTCATACAAGTACGAACAAAAAATATGTGCAGGCGGCCAAACCAGCCTAATACCCGAAGAAATATTTACCCAAAACTGAACAACAATGTGATGAGCTAAAGTCTCGTGCCACACGAAGAAAGTGTACATAAGGAGATTTCGCTCAGCAGAAGTTCCAAAATTCATACAGTTGTTCAGTAAGCTACCTTCATGCATCCTTCCTTCATCATCACAGAACAAATGACCTTAGAGTTCATCTCTGTGATACCTGCATTTTTCTCTTCTGCATCACTCCCCTTGCTCGGTTCAGACTTTGCCTTCTTGCCTCAGCTTGGAGCGACCCTTACTTCCTTGCCACAATTCAATTTTCCTTAACAACTTCCTCGAGAAAGACTTGCCTAGATCTGCGAAGGCTCTTCCCCAAGGTAGCCCAAGTTAACCTCAAGGGTCTACTTGGCTCCTTGGGGAGAGCTCATCTCCCTCCTTGGTCACCGTCTCAGACTCTTCAACCTGTGATTGTGAAGAAGTGTCTCCCAACTCCTCTCCTTAGTCGAATTCCAAATTCCCAACTCACACTTGGTTAAATATTCGTGCACCCTTTCCTTACGACGTGACTCTTCCAATCGACATGCACTCTTGGTTATTTATCCACTTTTGCGAGTTGATTCGACTCATTAAGGGGTGCGCTTGTCTTCCATGCATGTTCTCTTCCCCAATCGACGTCAACTTTTAGTTAAACACACCCAACTTGTGCCTTCGGCCATGTGCTTGCTCAACCACATCTCAAGACATCTGTTGCATGTCTTGGGTGTCCATTCTATTGGGCGCACATGCCTTCGACGCACCCATCATCACCAATCATTTGTTTCTTTCGTGGGGCGCCCACCCAAGAAACTCTTAGGTTAAGTCACCAACCTCCAGCACAAGCCCATATTGGTGAAGTTGTACTTGGCATGGCGTCACAAGCCCAAGTAACTCCAACTTCACTCATGAAATAACCGAACGTTTGCTGATTCATCCGAATCAGGAGTCTTAACTCGTGGAGGGAGCCTGCGTGCTCTGATCTAAGCCCGGGGTATGACAATTATGATTTTGCATCGTGCACGGTAATAATGGAAATAATACAATGAAACAAATATTTTTGTTACTTGAAGAATCAAATTCAATAGTGTATTTGTGATCCTTGTAGGCAGGCCTGGAATTTGACGCCCCACAGATGTTTTTTTGTTTTTGTTTTTAGAAGTATTTGACAAGTGGATACAAAATCCACACGTCAAATTTTACTGGTATAAAAAATCTCAACCCCTCATAAATTCTAGGTGCTTAATTTACTATAGTGTGTCACCAACTTAGGCCTCACACTGAAGAGGGGTTGGGAAAAGGTTTGTTGGAGGATTAAATATAACAATAAACAAGATTTAATTAGTTTCAGACTCCCAATCCTTGAAATTTAATTAGTCCATAGTCCTAGTTCACATAAAGTGTTAATAGTTAATTGAATATCCATTCAGTGATAGACAATTTGACACTCATGAATTTGGGGTAAAACTTAAATGACGGGCATGAAAAAAAAATGACTGTCATCAAAATTTCACTTGACAGGTAAGATAAATTTGAAATTCCATCCCTGCTTGCAGGTATAGGATTTGCGACCTTCAAGATCAAGAATGAGTGATCGTTCACAGTTTGGGCAGTCAGGACTCCTGGCGGTGGAGGAAAACAACTGGCCACTCGTAATCTTATCTCGATTATAGATTCGGTCATCTGACATAAATGAAGAAAATTCAACTGTTAACTTTGTTGTGGACGGTTCAAGTAACGGTGGGAACAATGCTCGGAAGGTTTTGACGGCGCACGAAGTTCAAGTCCATATCATATTTGTACATTACCAAACATCTTTAGTGAAATACTTTGCAATTACCAAACCTTTTTTTGTGAAATACTTTGTGCATTACCTAATATCTTTTGTGAAATGCATAAATATGTGTATCCACTTGATAATATGGGTTTTTCATCAAATTAAAATTTCCTTATTGATGTGAATCTATATGGTGTTAGAGTGATAATAGTTTATAATATTATCATAGAAATAGAAATTAGAGAACCTAGAAGAGTATTGCATTGAATTTAGAGAACCTAAAAAAGTATGGCATATATATAAACAAGAGGAGTATGGATTCATTTCCTTTGCTTCCTTTCCTACAAATACTTGAATAAAATCAGAATGGTTGGTGTATGTGTAGCTTTATATTTTTAGAGAATTTTTTCCTGCTGAAGCAGTCCAACAGTGATTGGAGTTTAATACAAGCTTCATGGATGTAGGTAGAGAATTACCATGTGTAGCTTTCTATTTTCAGAGAATTACTTCTTGTTGGAGCACAAACATCCACTACATGGTATTGCGTAGATAAACTAATTGATTGGAGTATAATACAATCTCCACTGGTCGATACCAATGGGAAGGTAGAGTATTATCTAATGCAAGATTTTATTCATGGTTAAATTGTATGTGAATCTATCGAAGAATACAATTTTTATTTAAAGCATGGAGAATATTTTAGATAATTTCAGAGACAGAGTGAAAGAATGCACATAGAATTTCATTGTCTAAAACTAGTCAATTAAGAATCGAGAGTCTCATTCACAATCCATGCCTTGCATTTTATTTTTGTGTGACAACACCGGTCTCACATCAATCTTTGAAATATTTTTTAACAAGCTCAAATATGTGGATCTATCGAAGAATAAAATTTTTATTTAAAGCCTGGAGAATATTTTAGATACTTTCAGAGACAAAATCAAAGAACACACATAGAATTTCATTGGCTAAAACTAGTCAATTAAGAATCGAGAATCTCATTCACAATCCATGCCTTGCATTTTATTTCTGTGTGACAACACCGGTCTCACATCAATCTTTGAAATATTTTTTAACAAGCTCAAATATGTGGATAGATTTAAGTCAAACTGGCATACCACATGACATAAATCACTAGAGTTATTACAATACAAAAACTAGAAGAATTATTAAAGTTGTTTTCATTAATAATTATTTGTGCGCCACAATTTTCACAATATAGCCATGAGCTTGTAAAATCCTAGTGAACTATTCAAAAGTTAATTGTGCATGTGTACATCATGTTTCACTACGTTGGTTGTGGAGCCTGATTATCTTCTTGATTCAGAGGTCTTTTGTTTTCAGCCATGTTTATACCCCATGAAGTATTTACACCCCAGAAGTATGTACACTCTTCCACACGGGGGAGGGAAGATGGGGCTTACCCCCTCTGCGGGGTTTGGGGGCAAGTGGGCCCCTGGTGGGGGTTCGGGAGTGAAGCCCCTGAAGGAAAAATTGCCTTGTTAATGTATATTGTAATTTCATTGTAAATATGGACCGTTCATTATAAGGTTGCAAATCTAACGGTAGAAATCATGTTAGGGTTTTTTTTCCCTAGAAGGCAACCCTCTTTTATGAGGGAAATGTATTGTGGCTAAGTATGTGAGCGAATATTGTATTATGAGATAGGAGACTGTGAGAGAAAGAAGACGAAGTTACAATGGGTTTGTTGTAGGTTGTATCCCTTCATTTGTTGGATAATAATAAAGGAAGGACCTGGCAATTTCTTTGGTGGGCGTAGCCCACACTGGGTGAACCATGTAAATCTGTGTCTCTATTGTATTATGTATCTTCTGTGTTTTGTTTCTGCATTTGTTTTATTTTATTGCTCCATGATCTTGTTTTTCTAACACACTCTACTTCAGATATTGGGTGCAATGTCTCATATCTTACATAATGAATGTGTTTATGAAATCCATACAAATTTGTGATGTGCAAACTAGAGTTTGTTTATGGCCTCGAACTATCATACATATACTCAACATAAATAAACAATATTTTTTTTAATACAAAAATATATTGATTACATGTTTCAAAAATTACATTATATCTTAAAGTGATTTGAAATCTATGATAGTTAAAACTATGAAGAATTTAAAATATCAATAAATAATTTCATTTGTTAATTGAAAATAAGCATGCAATAGGCATGTATGCCATTTGGTTGTAGACCTTCAAGCAAGAGTTGGCAGTGGAATATTTCCTTATTGTACGAGGCATTGTCGAGGATCCACTAATAAAGAAACATAAACTGTATAGGTTCAGGAGTTTGAAGGCCCTGCTTGTCCAAGCCCAAAAAAGAGTAGAAAGGTTGATAAGGCCTCACTATTGTTGTTACATCACTATTGATATTACATACATAAGAGTGACTGCTAGATATATATCTATGGTTGCAGTGAGGTCTCAAGGGATTAGTACTATAAGAAGTGTTGGAATAAGTGTTTATGTGTTTATTGGTTATATCGAGAGAGATTTGACTCCCAAGCGAGATTGTGGTTGAGATTATGGTTGACATGCTTCCTTAGGTGGTTCCAGTGCTTCCCTCCAGAACCAACTATTCTTTTTGGTTTTGTTCCCCCGATGCACCTGAATACCGATCCAAGACTCGGCTAAGAGCATTGAGCAACTTGCAATACATTAATTTCGTTTATCACATTTAAGAATCTAAATCTTTGATCAGGAGAAGGAAATTGGTAAAATCACTTTACCGACCACATCTCATCTGCTCCCAAAGTTTTTGATAGAAATAAATGCTATGGTGTTGCCTCCTACTTAGGTATTGACACAAAACATTGTAATAGGTAGCTTTCCATATCGATTGGTGAATCTCTTCATCACACCTGGAAAATCATAAGTGAGATGGAGAATGCAATACTATAATATGAATACAAGGAGCAAGTACGTTGCTAGGTGTAGGTGTCAGTCTTCCCATAGCAATTTCTCCTAGACTTGGGTTAGCTCTGTCAATGTGTAGAGCCAAGTGCAGCAGTAGGCACTTATCAACCATGCCCCTTCTTGGCTACTGGAGCAATCTCATGAACTAAGAGAATGCTTATGCATATTTACACATTGATTGAGATCCTTTATCAATCTTTTTCATTTTCTCCAAGATGTGTTATGGTTTCATTGGAGTCTGCTACAATGAATGAAGACAAAAACCAGGTATTAGTATAGTCTAGATTTTTAGATATGAATGTGGTCTTAGTTAACAAAGATCGAGCAGAGAGAGAAACAAAATGGATAATCTTTACGAATTAGAATAACGTTTAAGCACAATAAACATATAATCCTATTTAGAATAAAGAAAATGATTTCTTACAATTTTTTGCATAGATTTACAAAAAATAATAATTATCTTTCTTTGTTGTTTGCTATAGGTTTACCTTATCACAAATCCCCTTATAGGGGCATCATGGAGATTTCCTTTATATCAACAACATGTTGAGCTAGTGATGTTACACATCAAAATTACTCACTTCAATAGTGTCGCAAGTGTCGTCATTACAAGTGTCACAAGTGTCTTATTTTTTTCACATGTGTCGCAAACATTATATTGCCATCCCGCCTATGTCATGTCTCTAACGACATTACAGGGACACTTAAGACACCTTCAAAGACCGGTTTAAGGAAGAGAAATCATTTGATGAAGAGTACAAAGAATTTTCCATGAAGAAAACTACTTAAAAATGAGTTTTGGAGGGCAACGCTCCCCTACCCACTGTCAGGGAGTGCCAGTGTTCCTTACCCTCCTTTGAGGGAGTGTTGTAGCACCCTGTACACCCTTCTGGGGGAGAGATAGGATTTTCTGAAGGAATTTTGGGCAGTGCTCCCCTACCCACTGTTAGGGAGTGCCAACATTCCCTAGCCTTCTTTGGGGGAGCGTTGCAATGCTCTGTGCACCCTTTTGGGGGAGCGCTGGCCTGTTTGAGAAAATTTTGGGCTGTTGAGGAGAATCAGAGAAAATCCACCTTATCTTGGAAATCAGTTGGATTCAAATCTGAGGTCAAGGCTACATCTTAGGGAGGATCCACAACTGATGGAGAAAGATCCTCAACCTATCCCAAGAATCTCTAAGGTGGTTGGGTCTCTCCAAGATTATATAAGGATGCCTCCTCATGGTGAAAAGCACATGGAAGTTTAGAGGCATCAAACTTATGAAATTATAAGGGAGATATCATTGAAGCATAATCAGTTTGCGTGTGGATTAATTGAGCAAAGGGTTGGACAATGAGAGCTGGGAGAGGTTGTTGCACCTTCATCAAAGGTCTGTAAGTATTCTCTATTGTTCTCATTAATATACATATGTTCTTGGCCTGTTTCTTTCAAGGTTGTGTTTATTCTACATGAACTTGTCTCTATTAGATAGATCTGGTTTCAAGCTAATCCTAGTAGAATAGGAAGCTTGTTCTGTCTTTATTTGTTTTGCAGGACTTATTGAGGATCTTGGGGATCAAAGCTCAACTCGCACTGTGCGAGGATGAATATCATTAAAAATGTACTCCTTTATTCCTCTTATATATACATTAGTTTATCTATATTAAAAAAGATGTCAGTGACCAACGTTAGCACCCTTTCTGTCTCGGTCTTAGGAGTCTAGAGCCCAAGAGAGAATTCACTTGTCCGCAGGGCGATTTCTCTGTAACAGAAATTGGCGAATCCACTGGGGAAGGAATCCTATTTGTATTTCCTTGGTTTGTCCCTGCCCTTTTCCCACCTTTCAGATCACTTTTATTATTTATTCATCATCCATTATCCTTTTCCTACCTTCACTAGTGATTTCACCAATTTTTATGCATTCGGGGTGAGTTTTTTTGCATTTTTTGGCTCTTTTTCTGAGTTTCTGGGAGGACCAACGCCCCCTTATAGGCCATAATAGAGCATCAACACTCCCCTACAGTGTTTTAGGGAGAGTTGCAACACTCTGTGCACCCTTTTGGGGGAGGGCTAGTCTCTTTTTTGGGAGTTTTTGCCTTCTTCTGCTGAGTCTTTTGCAACCCTTTTTGCAGAGATCTTTACCCAGAGTCTGTGGTTGGTTTGTGAAGTTGTTTGGATTGGGTTTTTATGGTTTTTTATGCTTATCAATCCCTATTGTATTTATTTTTTCTTGAAACCTTTTTCAGAAATGTGAAATTTCCTTTTCTAGCTGTTTTTTTGACAGGACAGTTTTGAGTGATTTCTCTTTCTCCCTATCATTTCTTGGATTCTTCTCTTCATTTTATTGTATTCCTTGAATTCTTGATTGGTTGTAGAATCCTTAATGGTGTTATTTCTTGTTAGAACAAGTTTCTACTTGTTTTCTTTCATACCTCACTGCCTTGAGTGCATGCTTTGTTTGTAGCTTTTTTGCTTCATGTCTTTTGCATATGCATATGACTCTTTATCCTGATTGAAAGTACTGGAGCATTGAAGTTTTTGTATTTACTTTCTGTATATGTCATAATAAAACAAAGAAGATAAATGAATTTTTTCTTTTGGGTAGTGAAACTAGCTTGCATTTGAAGTAGCGAAATTGCATGGTTTTTGGCTTTTTTGGGACATTGTGCATCTGTAATGATGAATGTTTTCTTCTTCTCGTATAATAGATTTCATCGAAATGAAAAGACTGCATATTCATCTCTTTACATAACTTTTGAGTCGGTCAAAACACCATATTGTCCATGCCATTTTCCTTTTGAGTAACAACAACCTTAAAAATAAAGCGCTAAACTAAAAATTGATTAGACATTTTTATATTTTCTGGTATCAAACCTACATCAGATTAGTTGTAGGGATTTGGAATAGGTGTGAAAGATAACTTTCCAAAGCTGCAAAAAAACATAGAGTCTTGTGTTAGGGAGCGGTGAAATCCAATTGCTACATTTTGTTCTGGGAATCCCTTCTCACACACGGTTCAAACCTAAGGTCGTATTAAGACTAGAAGAGTTACTCACCCTACTTTGTTGGTCTTGGTGTAGAGATTGTNTTAGGGTCTTTACAAAAGGTGACTGTGGAGGGGCAAGTCTTCACAGTACCTGGAATCGACGTTGGCCAAACTCACTCGGGCACCTTGGAGGGTATACCCACGTTTATGTGTGGGAGATTTCACCAAGGCATAAGTCCATTAAACAGGTTGTCAACGTAACTTTTCCACCCGCTCTATCTCATCCCCTTCTTACTTTGTTCTTGTGACGTTGGATTTCATCACCAACTAGTGTGCTCATTGTGAGAAGGTTTTGTTTGCTTGTTTGCTTACTAGATTTTTACCGTGTGATTTTTGTTCTCCCTAGCAGAATCTAGGTTGGATCTTTATTTTTTATGGCATCAATTCCTGGAATGACCAATGAAGGAACCCCTTTTCCAGGGGAAACCTTTGTTTTTCCTTCTTACGGAAATGTTGGTCCTCCTTACATCGCTACTTTGAGCCTTCTAGGTCTCACAATTGGGTTACCGGTATGGTTGTTTTCCACTCCAGTGATCTCGAATGCAGGTTCTTCAGATGTAAGCACACCACCCACACATAAAACTCATGTCAACCTTTCTCCCTCTTCATCTGTTAGGTCTCCTTCCATTTCTCCTTCTTCACCTAGTGAAAGCTCTAAAGCGAGTAGCTAGGTTGATAAGAAGAAGAAGAAACAAAAAGAGAAGAAGAAACAGAAAGAGAAGAAGAAGAACCAGAAAGGGACCAAGCCTCCAACTACATCAGATGTTGGATCCAACCAACCAACTACTGTTGATCATACTGGGAGCATTGATGAGATCAACAAGATTAAAATGAAGAATCTGAAACCCAAATTCCCTTGCAATATTTGTATGGGTGACCACTTTATGAAGGATTTCCCTGGTCTTCCCAAGGTCTTAGAAATGTGGTCCTCCACATCATCGGCGTCTGCTAGACATGTTGGTGACGCCCCATCAACTAGTGATGTTAAGGTTGGTAAGAAGAAGACAACTGTCAAATTTCCTTGTATGTTATGCAAATGTGATCATTATTCTCACCTTTGTCCTCATATAGACGAGGCTTTTTCTCTTTTGGAAAATATTCAACTCCCAACTGGTTATCATAAGATTTCCCCCAACCCATCGTTATTTGATGGAATGGTCAATCCGGTTCCATCCCCGGTCAGTCCGGTTGATCAGGTGGTCAATCTAGTTTCATCCTTGGTTGATCCACTAACCAAAGTAGTTGATCCAGTTCCATCATCGATCATCCCCACTTTTCATCTAAAAAGTGAAACCCAAGTGACTGATCTAGTCCCACCATTGGTCAGTCCCACCCTTCATCTAAAGAGTGCCAATGTGGTCAATCCCACTCCTCCTCTGATAAGTGCCAAAGTGGTTGCTCCGGTCCCTTCATCGGTTAGTCCAGTTGATCATGTCATCAATCTGGTCATGTCCTTAGTTGAACCAGTTGACAAAGTGGTTGATTCGATCCCATCTTCGGTCGATCCTGCCCTCCCTTTAGAGAGTGCAACCCAAGTGGTCGATCCGTTTCCACCTGTCGACCCCATTCTCCCCTTGGAGAATGAAACCCACATGGTCGGTTTGATGTCATTATTGATCGATCCTACTCTACCACTAGAGAGTAAAACCGTTTCTGCCCACGTTTTTCTCGTTGGTACAGAATCTACCGTGTCAGGGGGAATTCCTCCTTCTCCTACGAAAACCCCTCCAAGTAATGAGACCATCCTTTTTGATTGGGGTGTGCTAACTGGACCTCGTCTTCCCTCTCACATTCCCTTCAAGATTACAATACATGTTTTTGGTCAGGATGTTCCTCATGCACTGATAGATGAAGTTTTGTCCGTTAGTATTTTGTCCTCTATTGCTTGGAAAGATTTAAGTTATCCACAGTTGGTGCTGGTTCCTAGACTCTGTTCGCTTTTAACAGAAGATCCAGACACCCGTTAAGGATCCTTCCTCACTTTCCCGTAACTTTGGGAGGGAAAACTGTCTTTATTGATGTTATGGTACTCCAGGACCCCTTGGATTTCGATTTACTCCTTCGGTGAGATTATGTCTATGCCATGAAAGCTATTGTGTCCACTCTCTTTCGTGTGATATATTTCCCTCATGATGGAATAATGGTGACTATTGATCAACTTTCGTTCGTTGGCCCTGACTTGACCATCAACCCAATGACCTCCCTAAATCGGTCTTATATGTAGTCGGTATCACCCTTGCCATAGGTCAATTATCTCACGTTGTCTCCCATGACTTAGACTTTCGATGACTTAGATCTGGTAGTTGACATGGTGATGTCTTCGGTAGTCTTTTGGAACCTGATCTCCTTACCCCCGTCGTGACCCTCGACATGTGTTCCTTCCAGAGAATTCTTTTTCCATCCAGTGAAGATCTCTTGGAATCCATGATCGAGTTTTGTCCCTTTACATGGTGTCCTTCCAGAGCGTTATCCTCTTGGAATCCATGATCAAGAAGAGTTCGTGAGAATAGTTTCGCTTCTTTGTATCAAGCTCGTTAAAGAATGAAATAGAGGTCATGAGCATAGTTTCTTTTCTATGTGGCAAGCTCGTTTAAAAAATGAAACAGACGCTATGAGCATAGTTTTTCCTCTTTGTAACAAGCTC
>JASDQU010685286.1:20126-36494 GCA_032191745.1 Picea mariana | reverse complement strand
GGGTGATATGCAATACTAAAGTTAAGTTGGGTTCCCAAGGCCTCTTGGAAACTCCTCCAAAATCGTCCTATAAACATCGATCCTTGATCGGATATAATCTTCTTAGGCATGCCATGCAACCTCACAATATCACTGATGAAAACCCTTGCTATGTCAGGTGCTTGATACGTCGTACGTATAGGAATAAAGTGAGCACTCTTCGTCAGAGTGTCTACTACTACAAAAATTGAGTCATGTCTCCTTACTGTCAATGGAAATCCAATGATAAAATCCATCGAAATGACCTCCCATTTCGATTTCGGAATGGCATGTGGTTGTAGTAATCCTGTAGGGTGTCTATGTTCAGCCTTAACCTGCTGACACTCCAGACACTTGGCCACATAGTTGACTATGTCGGTCTTCATTCCCTTCTAGAAGAATAAGGGTTTAAGGTCTTCCCTCATCTTCGTGACTCCCGGGTGAGCCATGTGAACTGCTCTATGATCCTTGCTCAGGATCAACATCCTCAACTCGGTGTTTGGCGGTACGTAAATCCGACTTCTAAACCTCAATAACCCATCGCTATCAAATGAAAATCCCTCATATCATGGTACCATCATGGTGTTTTGTCTGATAAAACCCTCGACCTCTTTGTACCAGTCATCATCACGCTGTAAAGTGAGAATCTTCTCACGTAGATTCATCTAAAAAGGAAACACCGAAAAGATGTGTGGCCTCTGACTCAAAGCTTCCGCCACTCGGTTCACTGTTCCCTTTATGTAAGAAATCTCAAAGTCGTACTCGCTAAGCAATTCCGAACAACGCTGTTGTCATGCATTCAGGTTGCTTTGCATAAAAATGTGTTGTAGTCCACAATGATCAGTCTTTAGTTCAAATTTTTGCTCAACAAGGTAGTGTCTCCAAACCTTCAAAGCATATACGATAGCTAATAACTCCAAATTGTGCGTCACATAGTTCTCCTCATGCCTTCTCATCTTCCTCGAAATGTAAGCAATCACTTGTCTGTCTTGTATCAAGACTCCGCCTAAACCTTCCTTGGATGCATCTATGCATACCAAGAAGTCCGTGTCCATATCAGGTACTTTTAGAATCAGCGCTATTGTCAACAACTCTTTAAGCCTCCGAAATGTTTCCGCGCATTTCTTGGTCCAAACAAACTTCTTGTTTTTCTTCTGCAATTCTGTGATTGGATTTGCTATCTTCGAAAATCCCTCGACAAACCTTCGATAGTATCCTGCTAAACCCATAAATCTACGCACTTATGTGACATTCATTGGAAAAGTCCATTCCATAATAGCCTCAACCTTTGTTGGATCCACGACGATGCCTTCGCCGGAGATGACATGCCCTAAGTAGTGAACCCTCGATTGATAAAAAGAGCATTTCGACAACTTTCCATCCCATTTGTGCTCTCGTAGACACTGTAGTACCAAGCGCAAGTGCTCGTCATGTTCCTCCATCGTTCGAGAGTAGATCAAAATATCATCAATGAATACTTAGAAAAACTTGTCCAAGTACTCGCGGAACACCCCGTTCATCAAACTCATAAATACCCCTGAGGCGTTTGTCAGTCCAAATGGTAAAACAATAAACTCGTAGTGTCTAAACCTCATCTTAAAGGTAGTCTTAGGGATGTCATCCTCCTTGATCCGTAAGTAGTGATACCCTGATTGCAAATCGACCTTGGAGAACACTGTCAAACCCTTCATTTGATCAAATAGATCATCAATTCTCAGCAAGGGATACTGATTCTTGATCGTAGCCTTGTTCAGTTGATGGTATTCAATGCAAATTCTCCACAATCCATCCTTCTTCCAAATGAAAATAATAGGTGCACCCCATGGTGACACACTAGGACGTATCAGTCCTAGGTCTAGCAACTCCTTCAGTTGCATTTTGAACTCTTGTAACTCTGGGGTGGACATCGGATAAGGCATTCTTGCTATCGGTTCAATCCCCGGTTTTAGGTCTATGGTAAACTCCAAATCTCTCTCCGGCGACATTCCAGGTAASTCCTCTGGAAATACATCTGCAAACTCTCTCACCACCGGAAGGTGTTGTAGACCTTCTGCTACTCCATTCTTGTTTAACGCAAGGATTGCATAAAGYTTGCACCCCTTGCACATACTCTTCCGTAGATGTAAGGAAGAGACGAACCTCAAGGAAAATCCCTGGTTTCGTCCTACAATCACAAGTCTCTGTCCCTCGTCATCGACCAAGCTCAACCATTTCATCTTACAGTTGAGTATCGCCTCATACGATTCCAACCAATCCATACCAATTATGACATCATAAGATCCTAGGATCGTGACATACAAGTTGGTCCTCGTGAAAAACTCTCCCAAGTTAAGTGCACATCCCATAACCTTTCCTCCAACCTTCTGTTTGGATCCCAAAGCCATCTCTATAAATCTAAACTCATTTCGATCGACTGCCTTTACCTTAATCCTTTTTAGTGCTGCACCAGAAATGAAACTCTCGGTAGCACTGGGATCAATCAAAATACTAAGGGTCTGGTTAGCGACAGTACCTATCGTCTCAAGCACAGTCGATTGGTGCTCTACCTGGTGGTTATTCATCGCTGCATGAATTTGATGGGCCTTGCCCATATATCCCACTATAGTGGGTCCAACTGATCCAGATGCTCTGGTCCTTTCCACAGGACATTCGCACTGGTAGTGTGGCTCCCCACAAGTCCAACACCCCTTCTTCGGCCCAGTAGTCCTGGTACCCGAAGTAGAAGATGAAGGCCCACTGGCCTGGAAACCAGGTCTGTTCTGTTGAACAGGCCTAAACTGTTGCTGCTGTGGGCAACGCTGCTGTTGATGCGGTGGTCCCCGATAAGGTGTCCGCTGCTGAGGCGACGGTCACTGGGGTGTAGTGAAAGTGGATCCCTTATGGAAGCCACGATATCCTAGCCTATCTCTCGCTAGTGTCTGGTGTTGTTGTGTTCCAAATGAAACCTGCCCTGCTGGTCTCACTGGAGTCCTGGTCTGACCCCCACTGATAATCTCCTTCTCTTCTATGAGGGCCTTCTAGACGACATCGTGCAAGGTTTGAGGCATCAAGATCCTAACCTTTGCAGGTAAGTTATCATTAAGGCCAAACACGGACATGTTGACCTTAAGCTTCTCAGTGTTAAGGTGCGGAGCATACCAGAGCAGCTCCATAAAACGTGCCTCGTACTCGGGCACTGTACGACCTCCCTGTCGTAAGGTGTTGAACTCATTGAGTTGACGCTCAATGAATTCCTCTGAAAGATACCTCTCTCGGAACCATTCCTCGAATAGTTCCCATGACATGTCTTTGACGGCCATGTTCAACTGTGGCAGGAGTGTCTTCCACCATAGAAGAGCACTCCCCTTCAGTTGAAAGACCACCATGCAGAACTTCATGTTGGAGGTATAATCGCGAAGTGCGAAGCACATCGCCATGTTCTCCAACCATGCCTCGACAACTGCACTGTCTGAGGCACTGAAGAACTCAGGAAATTTGACCTTCTTGAGTTCACGGTGAATGCTACCAGTAACGATCGGTGCGCGTGGCGGAACCTCAACGAGCACTGACACCTTGGCCTCTCTTTGTCCAAACAACTGATCAGTGCCTCGGACATGCGCTGAAAAGATCTCATCATCCCAACTACATAACCAACTGCTGTCTGCTCCTATCCGAGAACTTGCTCATCTCCCCGGGGGTTAGACCCCTCAGGTGTGGATGCTACTGGAGGCGTCGAGTCTCCTCCCCTAGCACCCTGTCGTCTGCCTCCACGGCATCCTCTAACCATGATTACCTTCACGCACACAAGTCAACTCAATTAACAACAGTATAATCAAATCATCACAACGAAAGCCGTAGTGATCCCAAGTCGTGGGTTGAACCCGCTCTGATACCATATGTAACGAACCTCCTAGTTATGATGACAAACCTCTTAGAACAAGAGCAATTTTTTAATTTTTTTTAAAGGTGTGTGCACGTGTGTATAAGGGAAATAAATACATTCGAATCTGCGTTGCCACTTGAAGATGAACAAGGCGCAAACCATGACAAACACAACAAGATGACATAAGACACACAACAAGTAACTACATGCATTTAATGATGATCAATCGACAATAAGTAAGACTGAATACTCACCCATCCTACCCTGCAATGGTTAGGACCTCCAAGACTCATAAACAATGCTCAAGCCCAGGTTCCCATCAATTTTAACCATTTAAGATCTCAGGGTTGGCGACTGTTCCGAGGAACATGGAGGTGTCTACATCCTGCCTGACACAAGCAGACCAAGCAATTAAATGATCACAACCAAGTACAACAATTATTAAATGAACAAACATGTCCTGTACGGAATACGCAAGTTAGAAGGACTCCAACAATGACCAACCATTGTCAAGACAAGGTATTTCTACGACTCAATTGGCATTAATTACAGACCAAATACTCCATTTAAATTTCAATAATCGACAAGTTACCCAACCCAACCTTAGAATAATGTAAATTGAAGTAATTGTAAATCCCCATTTACTAAATCATAATAATTTATGGTACTTAGTTCAAGGACCTTATATTTTATGTGTCATCAATAATAGTAAAATTTCAATAGCATTACAATAAAATGGCAATGTCCTTATATCTTATATTACCATAACTTGCATTTAAAATTACAATAAAATTACATATCATGTTATCAACCACTAACATTATATTTTATTTTATATTGCAATAAAATATTACCCTTACATATTACAGACACTATTTTACAGTGGCAATACAGTTACACATTACTATACCATTTATGTTATCATTTACAATAAAATTTCAATATCAGTACAATAAGACAACAACATCTTCACATTATATGGCCATAACAGTGCAAATAAAAATAACATTTAGAATTTCACTTTATGTTATCTAACACTAACATTGCATTTTACTACTAGAATAAAATAAGTTATCTCATTTAACTTAAATAAATAAGACTAGCTAAACAAGAAGATTTATTTTTTATTAGAGGGGTAATCCCTCGTTGCCTTCTAAATTTCTAAAAGCACCACTCTTTGAACCTTATGAAGAATAAAATATCCTTTCAGTAATAACCTATCTTTTACAAATCTAAAGGCATAGATTACCTTGAAATTATAACCTCTTACTTGTGTATCATTAATTCAATGTCGTCAGAAATATAATCATTACACTCATTCACATTATTAAGTTGGTGCCTTGTTGATCTACAACCAGAAAACTATTATAAAGTAAATACATCCACCATTACAAACGATATTGCCCACAACCCAATTCAATAATGAATTACCCAATCACATTTCCATAACAATCACAGTACACCTTTACAACACGAAAGTGCCACAGGGGGATTCTTCAGTAACAGAGTTACAAGGCAGATTGCCAAAACGAATTTTCAGATCTAAATTTACAAAAATGAAAAATTCCCATACAACTATTGCCCGAACAAATTCTCAGATCTAATTATACAAAAATGAAAATGCCCATACAACTATTTCTAGAACGAATTCTCAGATCTAAATTTACAAAAATGAAAATTCCCAGAACAAATTCTCAGATCTAATTTTACAAAAACGAAATGCCCATACAACTATTGCTGGAACGAATTCTCAGATCGAAATTTACAAAAACGAAAATTCCCATACAACTGTTGCCAGAATGAATTCTCATATCTAAATTTACAAAAATGAAAATGCCCATACAACTATTGCCAGAACGAATTCTCAGATATAGTTTTACAAAAACGAAAATGCCCATACAACTCTTGCCAGAACAAATTCTCAGATCTAAATTTACAAAAACGAAAGTGCCCATACAACTATTGCGAGAATGAATTCTCAGAACTAATTTTACAAAACGAAAATGCCAATACACTCATAGCCATATTTAAAAATTCCCCCAGTCAGATAGAAATGCCCACAGTCATATATAAATGCCCACATTAAAACAAATGCCCACAGTCATATATAAAAACACCCACCATAATTTATAAACGCCATCAGCAATACAAAATGCCCACAATAATATACAAATGCACCCATCATTACAAATACCCATAGCCATATATAAAAACACCCACCATAATTCGTATATGCCTACAACAATACAAAATGCCCACAGTAATGTATAAATGCCCCCATCATTACAAATGCCTATAGCCATATATAAAAACGCCCACCATAATTTATAAACGCCTACAGCAATACAAAATGCCCACAGTAATGTATAAATGCTCCCATCATTACAAACACCCATAACTATATATAAAAATGCCCACAGTCAGATATAAACGCCCAAAGAACACCAAAAAGAAATTGCAGCCAATATTAAGAGAATGCCAGAGCCAAGGATAACTCATCGAAGGATTGTGGGGTTATAACAATCTAGGCACAGAAAAAAACAACAAGGAAACAGGATGATCCAAAATTTAACACATCAATCATCATCATAAGGATTCATATACAACTTTAAACAATTTTTCTTTTATTCTTAAACAAACAAACGCACTTGCGTAACTATGACTGACGATGAATAACCCAAAGACGCTATCAAGAACTTGATCTCCGTGCTGCTCCCGCTCGTCGACTGCCGAGACCTCACCAGTACCTCCCAGCCAACGCTAGGGGTACTCTGCTTCCCCCTTAGCCCCCTGAGCCGCAAAGGGGCCACACACTATCCAGATGGTACGTCTAGCTTCCAACTCTCCTCGCAAGGTCTAGATACCACTCCTATCCGAGCTAGGAAATCCCAACTCCCCACAAGTAATCAGTCAAGTCACAAATCTGGCAACATAATGTTACGCTAATAGTCGATCCCCCTCTCCCTTCTCTTCCCTTTCTTTTATAGAGTTTTTAGAACTTCCCTCTTTCCCTAAATCACATTTAAATTAAGCTTTAATAAAAATCTTTTAAATATTCTCCTTCGCACAAGTATCACCCATCCCCCACGTTTATCCATTAACTATTTTCTTTAGTTTATTAAATTTTCTTATTTTTCTCACCCACCTAGAGTTGCTCCTAAATTTACTCCTAGGTGTTCCTACATTCCCTTACAGGTTTTAAATACTTTCCCCAAAATGATGGTTCTAATTTAGTTCAATTTAGAAGGCTCTTTATTGAAGATTCGTTACTAAGTTGACCTCGCTTTTTACCATAAGTTCCTTTCTTTCCCTTATTATGTTTCCTCCATTCCTTAGTTTCCTAATTTTTATTATTCCCTTCTTTTCCCTTTTTATTAGAGCCAAAATGGCAGTTGCGCTATTTACTCTTTTCCTTTTATTATTAATTTAATATCTTTTTACACTTTCACAAGTTAAATAATTTATTTCTTCTTTACCTTTGATATCCACAGATTTTAATTAAGTTCTTACTCTCTTCATTTTACCCAAAAATTTATGAAGTCCACAACTATTACTTAAGTGGTTTTTAGTTTAAAAATTTATTATTTTATTTTTATAAGGTATTTTTCTTAAGGTTAGACAAAATTTTACCCTAGAGAAGTTTTAAACTTAGGACTTAGATTCTGAACTGGGCGACATTTAATTAGGTAGATTGTTTAAGAATTTCTCAATGTGTTAAATGTCTTAGGGCCATCTAGGTTTGTTCCTTCATAAACGACAACGCGATGATGCAGGAGCATTGCGACTACCAAAGCAAGCGTGGAGCCAGCGCATGTGTTTTTGAACACATGACATATAAGCTTGATAACTTTTTGAATTTTCATTAAAGATGAAGTGCCATATCCTTCAATGAAACATCTATGGAGGAGAACCTATTGTATTGTATCAGACCTCGAGCCTTACGCTCTTGTATGAAGTAGATAGACGACATTTAATCTAGTTAATGCTGGTAAATAGATTTTATTTCTAGATTAGACAGTTTTAGAGTTCAAGAGGGAAAATGGATATAGACACCCTCCTTTGTACATTGTAACAATATATTCATTATTCAGAAGCATTCAGAAGAGAAGAGGAAGTAGAAAAATTTGTGAAGAACACCCATGTACAGACATTTGAATTAATAGAAGAAAATTCTGGTTCAAATTCATGACTGGTGTTGTTTCCATGTGTATGTGGTTTATGTGCTTATGAATGTTTTTTTTATGATCATGCATTTGCTTTATATATACTGTGCATGTGATTTCATGGTTTAACTTGAAATCTGAGAGATAATGAGTTTCAATTGTTTCTCTATCTGAGCCAGGAGATTCCTACAAGGTGCGCAGTTGAATTCATCCACATAGAGTGCGTTGATGAAGGCTTAGTTAGTTTAACGCTTGTTCTCATTCACCCAGAAGTGAGAGAAGGTTGTTGAAGCCGTGCAAGGTGTGCGCAGGCTGAATAAGAAGTCTCAGTTGCTAATCTGAGCAAAGGAAACTAAATATTGCTGCTGCAGAAATTGCGCAGATTATGAAGGACTCAACACTTGAGAGGTTGTTGAGCATCGAGCGTAAGGAGTGTGCACAAATTCCTCTGAAGGATCAGAGTGGGAAAATCTCAGGAGGCATATAAACTTTGTGGGTATCGTTAAAGAAGATCACAGAAAGTGTGGAGTGAAACATCTCAAGGAAGAGTCTTTAGCGAAGGCATGGAAGGCAACTGCGAGAAGAAGCACTTAGTCGTTTAGAGAAATCCTCGAGGAGGAGGAGTCAACGGTCAGGATTCGCTGAGAGAATCCACGAAATCCCGTCGGCCATCAGATCTGGGAAAGTTGCGCATGGATTAAGCCTTAGCATGCAGGGGAGGAGCCCGAGATTCATCGGGACTCGGCACATCGGAGAATCAAGATTCCGAAGATAGGGACTTGGCACGTTGAAATCGCAATTAGCGATTTCCTTATACGTTAGAAGTCGTTGATCTGCGGGACGCGTGTCCAAGGATCTGGAAGAGTCTATATTCAGCATTTCAGAGTTCTCAGTGACAAGAGACTCACAACCACGGGAATTGCGATATCACGATACGCGATTTCCCGATAGGGTTAAGATATGTAGTGGAGGATAGGTGTCGGAAGGTAAAGTCTTGTCGTGGCCCAATGCCAAGTGGCATCGGCATATCGTGAGCTCGGAGGTTCACGAATTGGATCCACAAAGATTCACGTCAAATTTTGCGAGGTCGCGAGAGGCGATATCTCGGCAACCATCGGTTTGCGTGTGGGACCGTGGAACGAGTGGAAGACAGTTGGCATCAGGGTTCGGCATTTCAGAATTTCTGGGAGCACAGGTTCTACGCATATCAAACCTACAAAGTTAGAAACTCTGACGAGGAGCAGGCCGTGGTCTCGTGGCATGGCAGGTCATATGCGAAAGAGTAGCCGGAAGGGGCTAAAGGTCGTAGAAGCACCATCGGAGATCGGGAATTGGGGATTTGCACGAGCAGTAACTCACGACAGCGTGAGCACCAATTTCCCGACGTGGTAATTCTCGATAATAAGCCAGGGAGCTGTGAGCCATTATTCATCGGGTTTCAGGGATTTTGAGACCCGAGTGCAGGACTCACAATCTCGCGAAGTCCGATTTCCCGATAGTGCTGAGGGAGATCATAAGGTGAGTTCTGTGGGTGCAGAAAAATCCCGATAAGGGATTGGAAGAAGCAATTTAGCTCTTCGGGCCTGGGAATAAGAAGGTCCTGGTGGGAGTAGACGTGTCCTAGGTGGCACGTTTATGTCAAGTGGTATCAGAGCTTAGATCTTGTCTATATATTTCAGGCAAGGGGAGTGAAGAAGAGTAAAGCACTCTGATACACATCAAGTGGTATCAGAGCGATAAAATCTCTCTGTTTTCTGTAGCAGAGGAGAAAGGAAGAACTCACCATGCTGCCCAGAAAAGAAAGACAGTCACCTAAACCCGAGGATAGGGAGGTGAGAAGAAGGGGTAGACAAGTAGTTAATCCAGAAATGGAGAGGCAGATACGAGATCTTTGAGCGAGGCTAGAAGATATGGAGGCAACGCAGAGATGCACAACTAGTGTGGGAGATTTAAGTGACTCTGAAGGTGAAGTTGAAGTCGAGCCACAAGGAGAAGTTGCAGCCAAAGATGCATCCAATAAGTGGTTGATTAAGGCTATCGCTCGAATGAGTTCAAAAACAAAAATGGACATTCCAACTTATGAAGGGAGTCTGGATGCAGAAGAGCTCTTGGATTGGTTTAGAGCTCTTGACACCTACTTCAATTATGAGGATATCGAAGAGGATAAAAATGTAAGGCATGCTGTCACAAAATTAAAGGGACATGTAGCATTATGGTGGGGCGAGCTTCAGGCAGATAGACGTTCCAAAGGAAAGAAAAATATCAAAAGTTGGGATCGAATGATTGCGAAGATGAAGGCAAAGTTCATCCCAAGGGATTATCAGATCACACTATTCAGGAGAATGCAGAACCTGAGATAGAAGTTGATGACGGTGAAAGAGTATACCGAAGAATTTTACAAGCTCAATATAAGAGCAGGTCATTGGGAGAGTGATGATGAAAAAGTTGCCAAGTATATGAATGGATTAAGATACGATATCCAGGATGAGATGAGTATGACAACCATCAGAACAGTGGAGGATGCGTATCAAATGGCATTGAAGGTTGAGGAAAGGCTGAGTTGTAAGCCAGCACAGCGAGGCAGAGGTAGGAGTCAGCCCAAAGGTAAGTCAGTTGCCCAGGATAAATATCAGAAGCCCAAGGAGGAGTGGAAGAGACCTCAGGGTAAAGTTAAAAGAGGTGGAACCTCACAGCAAGGACCACATGCTGAACAGAGAAGGCAACAAAATGATCAGCGAGGAGATTATGCTGATGCAAATACTTTTCCTCGTACCAGAGGTAGAGGAAGAGGCAGAGGTGGAGTCATCACATGCTACACATGTGGGAAGAATGGACACATGGTAGTTGACTGTCCAGATAGGAAGAAGGACAGAGGAGAAGCTCACATCGCCAAGGCACAGAGGCGTGATGCTAAAGCAGAAGATGCAAAAGACGAAAATTCATTGATGATGCGTAAAGTTCTCTTAACACCCGAGAAGGAGGTGGAGGACATAGCTCAAAGAAGCTGACTGTTCAGAACCAAATGCAAGAGCAAGGACAGGAAGTGCAAGGTCATCGTGGACAGCGAAAGCATAGACAATCTCGTTTCAACCGAGATGGTGGAGAAACTAGAGTTGGAGACAACTGATCACCCGAGTCCATATAAAGTTTCATGGCTACAGAAGGGACATCAGGTGAGTGTCACTAAATAGTTCTTAGTTGACATTAAAATAGGAGGATATAATGACAAGATTTTATGTGATGTCATTCCCATGGATGTTTTCCATTTACTGCTGGGAAGACCATGGCAGTATGACAGAAACGTAATTCATGATGGGAAGATGAATACGTACACTTTGGAGAAGAATGGGAGAACACATATGTTACTTTGGATCAAAGATAAGGAGGGAAAACCAGAAGTGAACAATAGGGTACTTCTCATGAGTGGGAAGGAACTTCTCGCAGAAGTAAAGAAGAAAGAAGATCCACAATTCTTTGTGGTCAAGAAACCAAGGATTGCTTTGAACAGCACAAGAGTGGATGACTTGCCGGAAGAAATTCAGGAACTACTGGAAGAGTTCATTGATATTGTGGTAGATGAATTACCTCATTCGTTGCCACCGATAAGGAGTGTGATCCATCATATATACCTCATACCAGGAGCCATTTTTCTAAAAAAAGAAGCATACAGATTGACGGAGAGGGAGAACGAAGAAGTTAAAAGGCAGATACAGGAACTGCTGGATAAAGGACTGATCAGGGAGAGTCTAAGTCCGTGTGTTGTTCCAACGGTACTGAGTCCAAAGAAAGATGGAGGCTGGAGAAAGTGTACAGATTCCAGAGCCATTAACAAGATAACCATTAGATATAGGTTTCCATTGCCATGGATGGATGACTTGATGGACTGCTGAAGTGGAGAATTTTTTTTTTCAAAGGTGGATTTGAAAAGCGGATACCATCAGATTCGCATGAGGGAAGGTGATGAATGGAAGACAGCCTTCAAAACCAACGAAGGGTTGTACGAATGGTTAGTCATGCCATTTGGTTTGACAAATGCACCGAGTACATTCATGAGGCTGATGAATGAAGTGTTGAAAGAATTCATAGGTAAGTTTGTCATTGTTTATTTAGATGACATATTTATTTTCAGAAAAACTAAGGAAGAACATCTGAAGCATTTAGCTGCAGTAATGAGGAATCTACAGGAAGAAAAGATGATGATCAATATGATGAAATCTTCATTTATGAATACATAACTTATTTACTTGGGGTTTTTCATATCGGCAAATGAATTGAATATGTATCCAAGTAAAGTGGAGGTAATTAAGAATTGGCCATCACCAAGAAATTTTTTCGAGGTGAGAAGTTTCCATGGACTGGCTAGTTTCTACCGTAAATTCGTTAGGAATTTTAGTGGAATTAGCACAACGATGATGGACACAGTCAAGAAAAGGCATAAGTCTTTTCATTGGACTGAAGAGGCTAAGAGGAGCTTCAATTTGTTGAAGCATAAGATCACAGAGCAACCAGTTTTGGTGTTGTCGGATTTTGCAAAAGTTTTCCAGGTGAAATGTGATGCAAGTGGCTTTGCCATAGGAGCAGTCTTGAGCCAAGAGGACAGACCAATTGCATACTTCAGCAAGAAGCTGGATGAGGCAAAGGTGAAGTACTCAACGTATGATAAAGAATTTTATGCTATCATACAGGCATTGAAGAAGTGGAGGCATTATTTGATCCCATAAGAATTCGTTCTGTATAGTGATAATCATGAATTGCAGTTTGTGACTCAGCAGGAGAAGCTGAATCAGAATCATGCTAAATGGGTAGAGTATATGCAGAATTTTACATTTGTAATTAAACACATTTCAGGTACTGCTAACAAAGTGNTTGATCCCATAAGAATTCGTTCTGTATAGTGATAATCATGCATTGCAGTTTGTGACTCAGCAGGAGAAGCTGAATCAGAAACATGCTAAATGGGTAGAGTATATGCAGAATTTTACATTTGTAATTAAACACATTTCAGGTACTGCTAACAAAGTGGTTGATGCTTTGAGCAGGAAGTGTTTATTGCTGCAGGATTTTCGAGTCAAGACATTGGGTTTTGAAAATCTTAAGGACATGTATGCAGGTGATACAAGAGACAGAAGCTTGTGGATGGATTACATGATCCAGAGTGGACTGTTGTTCAGAGGAAACCAATTGTGCATTCTAAATTGCTCCATGAGGGAGAATCTGCTAAAGGAAAAGCATTGTGGAGGATTAGCAGGGCATTTTGTCCATGAAAAAACATTTGCAAAGCTGAGTGAAGCATACTTTTGGCCGAAGATGTGAACAGATGTCAAGAAATTTGTTGACAGGTGTAGAATTTTCCAACATAGAAAGGGAAGGAAGCATAATACAGGTCTTTATCAGCTATTGCCCATACCAGAAAGGCCATGGGAGGCGATCAGCATGGATTTCATACTAGGATCGCCGAGGACGCAAAGAGCCCATGATTCCATCTTTGTGTTAGTGGATAGATTTTCAAAAATGGCACATTTTATTCCGTGTCAGAAGACCAGCGATGCAACTCCCATCGCAAATTTATTCTTCAAGGAAATTGTTAGACTTCATGGTTTACATAGAAGCATAGTATCGAACAGGGATACAAAATTCATTGGACATTTCTGGAGGACACTCTGTAAGAAGATGGGAACTAACTTAATGTTCAATTCTTCCTACCATCCACAGACAGATGGGCAGATAGAAGTGGTCAACAGAAGTCTAGGGGACCTGCTGAGGAGTTTAGTGATGGAGCACTACAGCAGCTGGGATAGCATATTGCCACAGGCAGAATTTGCCTACAATGATTCGGTGAATCGAAGCACAGGAAAAAGTACGTTTGAGATTGTATATGGCAGGCAGCCAAGAGGAGTATCTAAGCTGAGGGATTCAGAGCAAATAATGACTAAGAGTGCAAGCACTGAAGAGTTCGTAGAGGCGATGGAAGAGGTTCATAGCAGGGTGAAGCAGCGATTGCTAGAATCGAACCAAGAATATAAGCGCAGAGTGGATCAGCATCGGAGACAACTTCAATTCGAGGTTGGTGATCTAGTTCTGGCACACCTGAGGAAGGAAAGGTTCCCGAGGGAAACATACAACAAGCTGAAGATGAAGAAAATTGGTTCGTGCAGAGTCTTGAAGAAGTTGGGAGAAAACGCTTATGAGATTGAACTGCCAGATGAGATCGGAATATCTCTGACATTCAATGTCTCAGACTTATATCCATATAAGGCTGAGGAATCAGGAGATGGGAGTGATGAACAACCAGAAATCCAGTGGCAGAAGCAGATGCCGATTGCAGAAAAGCCACAAATTGAGCATATACTTGATAAGAGGGTCAGCAAAAGAACCAAACGAAAGCAATACTTCGAGTATCTGGTGAAATGGAAGAATCATCCAGTAGAGGATGTCAGTTGGGAGACAAAAGCCAAAATTCTGAAGCATGGATAGACCGTGCAGGAGCTCATGGACAGGAGCCCATGAAAGTTTTCAAGCCGAGGAGTATGATGCAGGAGCATCGCAACTACCAAAGCAAGCGTGGAGCCAGCGCATGTGTTTTTGAACACATGACATATAAGCTTGATAACTTTTTGAATTTTCATTAAAGATGAAGCGCCATATCCTTCAATGAAAAATTTATGGAGGAGCGCCTATTGTATTGTATCATACCTCGAGCCTTATGCTCTTGTCTGAAGTAGATAGACGACATTTAATCTAGTTAATGCTGGTAGATAGATTTTATTTCTAGATTAGAAAGTTTTAGAGTTCGAGAGGGAAAATGGATATAGACACCCTTATTTGTACATTGTAACAAGATGGTCACTATTCAGAAGCATTCAGAAGAGAAGAGCAAGCAGAAAAATTTGTGAAGAACACCCATGTACACACATTTGAATTAATAGAAGAAAATTCTGGATCAAACTCATGACTCGTGTTGTTTTTCTATGTATGTGGTTTATGTGCTTATGAATGTTTGTTTTCTAATCATGCATTTGCTTTATATATGTTGTGCATGTTATTTCATGGTTTAACTTGAAATCTGAGAGAGAATGAGTTTCAATTGTTTCTCTATCTGAGCCAGGAGGTTCCTGCAAGGTGCGCAGTTGAATTCATCCGCATAGAGTGCATTGATGAAGGCTTAGTTAGTTTAATGCTTGTTCTCATTCACCCAAAAGTGAGAGAAGGTTTTTGAAGCCATGCAAGGTGTGTGCAGGCTGAAGAAGAAGTCTCAGTTGCTAATCTGAGCAAAGGAAACTAAAGACTGCTGCTGCAGAAAGTGCGCAGAGTCTGAAGGACTCAACACTTGAGAGGTTGTTGAGCATCGAGCGCAAGGAGTGCGCACAAATTCCTCTGAAGGATCAGAGTGGGAAAAGATCAGGACGCATAGAACCTTTGTGGGTATTGTCAAAGAAGAGCACAGAAAGTGTGGAGTGAAACATCTCAAGGAAGATTCTTTAGCGAAGGTGTGGAAGGCAAGTGTGAGAAGAAGCACTTAGTCGTTCAGAGAAATCCTCGAGGAGGAGCAGTCAACGGTCAGGATTCACTAAGAGAACCTGTGAAATTCCATCCGCCATCATATTTGGGAAAGTTGCACAAAGATTAAGCCTTAGCGTGCAGGGGAGGAGCCCAAGATTCATCAAGACTCGGCACATCGGAGAATCGAGATTCCAGAGATAGGGACTTGGCACGTTGAAATCACGATTATCGATTTCCCGATACGTTAGGAGTTGTTGATCTGCGGGATGCATGTCCAAGGATATGGAAGAGTTGGTATTTGGAATTTCGGCGTTCTCGGTGACAAGAGACTCACAACCACGGGAATCGAGATATCCCGATACGTGATTTCCCGACAGGGTTAATATCTGTAGTGGAGGATAGGTGTCGGAAGGTAAAGTCTTGCTGTGGGCCAATGCCAAGTGGCATTGGAATATCGTGAGTTCAGAGGTTCCCGAATTGGAGCCACAAATATTCATGTCAAATTTTGCAAGGTCGCGAGTGGCGATATCTCGGAAACCATCGGTTCGCGTGTGGGACCGCAAAATGAGTCGAAGACAGGTGGCATCGGGGTTCGGCATTTTGGAATTTCTGGGAGCAAAGGTTCTAGGCATATCAAACCCATGAAGTACGAAACTCTGATGAGGAGCAGGTCGTGGTCTTGTGGCACGATAGGTCATATGCGAAAGAGTAGCCGGAAGGGTCTAAGGGTCGCAGAAGCACCATCAGAGATCAAGAATTGGGGATTTGCATGAGTAGTGACTCACGACAGTGTGAGCACTGATTTCCCGATGTGGCAATTCCCGA
>JASDQU010685285.1:6574-23788 GCA_032191745.1 Picea mariana | reverse complement strand
CGACATGGTAGAAGATTTATAACTGCAGATGGCTGACTCAATAGAAGGCTCTTTTAGATTGGACTTCTCTTGAACATATGAACGACACGACAATGGTATTGGAAGCATTGACTCAAAGAGGACCCAACCTATGACTTTGTGGATCATCAAACGAGAGACAAATGGATTTCCCAACCTGGATATAATGATGAAGGGGGGTGTCATGTTCAAGAGTGACTATTACTTCCACTAACAAGGATACAGAGACACATTTCTTTCCCAATTTCCCCCCACCATTTCTGGTGAGTAACTCTTTATTTTTATGCAAGCTTGATGACAATAACGTATGCTTTTTAATGTAAGATCATCCTTCGGACGAGTCCCTCGGAGTATGTTTAACGAACCCTAAGAAGGAGTAATTCGATTCCATAGGTATTTCGATGTTTTTTTAATGAGTACAACGAGAGAAAACTCAGGGGTTTTTCATTTTTAGAGAGTCTGTGAAACACTTAAAGAGAACTCCATCAGGTCCTTTTTCGTAAATTAATTTGACGAGACTGAAAAAGTGATAATCTACCGCTCATCAAATGTTTTTTCAAATACTTTTACGAGCATGAAAAGAGCAAGGTCGCTCGGAAATCTTTTCATTTTTAAGGAGCATGAAAAGAGATTAAAGGATACTCCATATGCTTTGTTTTTCATGTCACCATCATGAGTTTGAAAAATGACAAAAGACTACTCGATTACATTCTCATGGTTTCACGATCGTGAGAAAGAATCGAGACTTTGCTCGGAGTTTTTCCTGAAAAACCCTAAAAGGATCTGTACATGCGACAAATATATAAAAACAAACCAAAAAAGTGGACCCTTGTTCCAACGTTTCACCTCTAGACTTTTTCAATCTGCAAAAAATCAATCACTTGTAAAGTTGTTAGGACTTTAGGGTTTGGATGAAGCATAAAAAATAATATAATATACAAATGAAAAGTAATAAAAATAAATAAAATAGGTAAAAAAAACACATTTTACTATTTCATTTCTAACTTCACCCAAGCATTGCTCCAAACCCCCTTTTTACCTCGATTTTCAACTGTGGATTGCGGAGTGCACGGCTGATCATTTCACGAATTGTCTCCACATAAAAGGTAATCTTCATCCCCTCCATCTTTTCATGGATTAAAAATTTATTTTCATTGATTGAAAATGTGCTTTTGGGTTAATTTTTTGAGGTTGCCCTTGCATTGCGGTCGTCGCAGGTGCCCTATATCGGGACCTGCGATGATCTAAGATCATCGCAGGTGGCCCTATAGCCAGCCTACGATCATGCCGCACTATGTGAATGCATAAGCTTGCGACGACCACAGCCCAAAATTTCAAAAGATGAATCCAAAAACGAAAAACCCCCAGGAGAGAAAATTATGTTGCTAATTTCTTTTTATGGTTCCTTGGCAGGTCTTCCACAGTCAAGATGTTGGAATGGTGCAAGAGAGAACATGAATAAGAATATTACTTTGTCGGGAATGACTCAGGAACAGTGATGGCCCTTCGGCAATGTGGGTTGTTGAAATTCTTCAAGATTCAGGGTATGAGGGCCCAGATGAGACTACTTGAGTACTTAGTTCACATGTGGGATGTGAACGAGCAAGAATTTCATGTGGGTGCCCACACACTCACCAAAGATATTGATCATATCTATTTCCTAACAGGACTATGTCATCGTGGATCACGGGTGATGCTTACAGGTAGCAGGGGTGGCGGTGAGCTTATGAACCACCACATCAGTGAACATTGTGTGTCAGGTACCCAGAAACATAGCGGTAAGGTCGCTATCAGGGATTTCAGAGACTTGCCTCTCTGGACTATCTTCTATACTATAACTTGCATGGCAGGGAGTGCAGCTCCCCATATGGCTCTGCAGACCTATTCTCAGTATGCATTGGAGTGTATGGAGCTCCGAGTCTTCAACTGGTGTGAAGGGGTCCTTAAAAGTATGAAAAAACAACTTACCAAGTGAAGAAGTGGTGGATTGAAACAATTCAGATACGGGTCGATTTTGGTATCCTTCTTCCTAGAGAAGGTCCCAGTTTTACGCTTGCAGGTAGAGTGGGGTATACCTGCTCCACAGGATCCGAGAATGTAGAGGTGGGTAGATCTCATGGCCCGACATGTACCTGGTCACATCGTTAAGTATAACAATGTCTTCTTCGAATGGTTGAGAACTTAAATCCTCATGGTTGATGATTATGCATATCCCAGGCTAGACTTCCATGGAGATTCGGACCTAGCTCTTTCCGAAGGTTCCCAATGAGGGGACATAGGTAAGAAGGAATTTTTGTTTATATAATTTTTTGTTATTTTTAAAGATATAAATGTTTTTTATGTTATTTATCTGATAACTAATCGAGTGCTCTTCGATGATGCAGATGTGGGACCTTATCATCCTCTAGGTTCATCCCCTATCCAGAGACGAGGGGAGAGAGGTGTCATAGCAGGAGTATTTTTTGCTGACTTCGAGACCATAGAAAAAAATCTGGAGGGACTCACAATGAATATCCCATATGCCTCTATAGATGATATTCCTAGGCATTATCAGCGCCACACAGTGGGTGTGTCTGCATCCATCGGTCGACTGCTCCGTAGGGTAGCACGAGCAGTCATGTGTTATAGTGAGCAGCATCCTTGATGCTCTATTGTATACGAATCCATGTACTTCACATTTTTTATATTTTGGTCTTCGAGCAAAAACATTTTTTTAAAACTTTTATCGTTATTAATATGAGGCTCCTATCGGCTTACTTGTTTTATGTACAAAAATGTGATTGGATTTTATAAATGTCTCAAATGTTTGTCTAACACATAATTGGACAATACATCTGTTAATGTATTTAGACATCTAGGAATGTGTTGATATTCAATGTAATCAAAATGACATTCTAAGAGGTGAATTCATAAATATACCCTTAACAAAGTAGGACTCCGGATGGAATAAACGTTATTCAATTGTAAGACCACTAACTGTGAATCCAGTCACACAATAAGATGGCAAATTCCAGTTGAAATAGTTTTGGTCAATAATTCGATGACTGCACTGTATTATGCGATATTGTTGGTTGCACGACCAAGGCATACACCATGTAGATTGATTAGCTCATCTGTAGGTGCATAGATTTCCCAAGTAGTAGATGCTAAGTTTTGAGTACTGTGACTAGCGCCATCAGGGAAGCCAATGTAGGGTAGTGAATACACCGACATATGGAAACCAATCACAATGCAAGGTAAGCAGTCGTAAGGTGGAACCAAACAAAGGAAAATCACACAAGAGTATGATACACTAAAAATACACAGCACTCATGCTTAAGAATAGTACTTCTTCAAGTAAAGCCCATTTTTGGGTTCACTCAAAGGGATTCCATCATAATATACCATCTCATAAGCCCCCTTCTCCAGCACTTGTTTCACAATATAAGGACCCCGCCACATGGGCTCGAATTTACCGACCCCTAGCAAATCACGATCTTACTCGTAAAGAAGAACTAGATCACCTTCGGAAAAAACACGTGGCTTGACATGCTTGTCATATTGGGCTTTAACACATTTTTTCTGAGTTTCAATAACTAAGGCAGTATCACGATGGGTCTCGTCTAATTGCATCAAATACAAAAGACGTTCCTCCTCAGCTGAGGTGTTAGGGAGAAGTTCAATGGCTAGTTTCAAAGATAGTATTTCACATTCAATCAAAAAAAATGCTTCAATACCATATACTAACTAGAAAGGTGTGAATCCCATGGTAGACTTAACGGATGTCCGATAGGCCCATAATGTTGAGAACAACATCGTCTGCCAATTTGACTTATGAATTCCTACCATTCGTCGAAGCATAGTAGTGAGAACTTTGTTAATTGTCTCAACCTAGTCAATGGCTTGTGGATAATAGGGGGTTGAGTTTTAGTGCCGAAGAACCAAATTTTCAGTAAGTTCAGACATCATAAAATTACAAAAATGACTACCATGATCAGTAACGATGGCTTGAGGGACACAAAATCTAGTAATGATATGATTGAATATGAACAATGCTACAGTTTTCCTGGTATTATCAAATGTAGGCATCACCTCGGCCCACTTTGTGAAATAATCCATAGCTACAATAATGTATCCATGCCCCCCGGCCAAGAGAGGGTTACATGTCATGAAGTCAATGCTCCATTTGGTGAATGGACCAACGGAAACCACAGGGTGAAGAGGAGCAAGGTGAGATCGGATCTTATTGTTGTAAGTTTGACAAGTGTGGAATTTTTGGACAATAGTAATGCAGTCCTTAAACAATGAAGGCCAGAAATAACCAGCTCATGAGATATTTTTGGTAGTGGCATACCCAGACATATGACCGCCACATGCTCCAGAGTGACAGTCATTCAAATATTTCTCAACTTCATCGTAGGTGAGACATCGTCGAAATATGGAATCAATACCACAGCGGTAAAGGGTATCACCAAGGATGATATATTGATGGGCTTGATACCGTATACGACGACAATCTATACTAGAGAGATTAGGCTGGAAAGTTTGAGTCTGGAGATAGATGATAATATCTTTGTACCATACGTCAGCAAAACTGATCAAAAAGAGGGATTCTTTGGGTAAATAATGCTCTGCCACATTTTCTATCTCAGGAGAGGGAAGGTCACATATCAATTCGGAAAAAATCAAAGACTTATTTAACTTGGCGTGTTCAAATTCCAAGTCAAACTCCTCGAGAATAACTATCCATTTGGAGTACTTTCCCCCCAATAGTTTTCGAGTAAGGATATGTTGCATGGGGTTGCAATTGGAAATGATCGTGGTTCTACGTAATAAGATGTACTGACAAAAATGTTGAACAACTTGAACAGCTACCAAGGCCAGCTTCTCCACATGTAGGTATTTGGTTTCGGTAGTCATGAGACTCCGACTCAAATAGTATATCACATGGTCATCATGTGAATCATCCTCTTGGACTAAGACCATAGTAATGGTAGAGTCTGAAGCAGCTAGGTACAACAAATAATCTTGGCTATAGTCAGGGGGAAACAACAGTGGTGTATGGGTTAAGGTGAGTTTCAAAGATTTAAAAGATTTATGGTCGCCAATTTTGTTATTGGACTAATCGGTAAGTGCAGACACAAACATATCTCCCTAGATCCCACTGGAAACTAGAACAAAACATAACAGAATATAAGACTTTCCCTAAGTTCTAATTATTGAGTCTACTAGCTAACAAGAGATAGACAACATACCTTTTAAATGTTGTTTCATCTTGCCATTTCCATCCTAGCTCTGTTCCAATGCTCCTATGATATTGAACCTACGAGGGACCACAAGCCAACCAAAGTGAAAGCAACACAATATACTCAACAAGAACTTATGTATGTGATCAAGGAATCATACAATAAAACAAGACTAATTTTATGGGAAAGAAGCATATCGTTGTGTTATCACTCCAGGAAACTCTCCTAGGCTGTATCTCAGAGATGCTTGGTAACTTAACCTTTTTGTAACTATTTTCTCAATAATGAGTGTGAGGTTGGATCAAGATGAATAACTATCTTAATGGATTGTCTCACAAGATTGTCTAAGCTTATTCAACAGTGCAAGGCCTTCAAGAGCTATTATCAGATAGGAGTGTATCAAATAGATGAGAAACTAATCAATTAACCAGAACATACATATATAAAACAATACATATGATGGGTCAAGAAACTAGTAAGGTTACTTATGATCCTTTGTTCACTAATCAAATGGTGAGATGGCAGACACCTATGGACTATGTAAATGCAGATAAAGAACATAGTTCAACTCATAAGCATACAACTGAAAAGGAAAAGAAGATTTGACAATATCAATGAAAGAATCTCTTTGGTTGAATATATTATAGAAAGAGTCTTTTCACAATATACAATAAGTGTAGTACTCAAAGTTGAACCTTCAGCCTCAAGGACTGAATTTCCCCCTGCTTCAATCCTTCGAAAGCTCTTGGCTTTATAGCCTTTACATAAAAGTTTCAATATCCTATAAAAATGGATCTGAAATAACTATAACTGAGCAAAATCAAATTAGATATAATCTTATCATCATAATTCAAATTTGACAGTCTGCAGGTGAAGATCATGAAACTCAAGATCTTTGTTTGGCAGCTGGGTGATTTCTGTCAAGAATAGATATGCCATTTGGCTTCATTCTTTTTCCATATGTCTTCAAATCTTGAATAAGAAGTTGATCTGGCTTCTGATAAATATTATCCTTCATTTAGAATTGTTCCCACGCATCCTGGAATCGGAAAACGTGATCTGGGAAAAATTAATAGCTTTCTGCCCTATTATGTGCAGAAATTTTTTGGAAATATGTCGCTTAAATATTCACCCATATATCTCTAACAAAAACATATTTTTTAAAACTAAGAGAGGTTTTTGTAGATCGTTTTGTTGTGAGAAAAAACCTCTCTCAATTCTACTATATTTATTTTCATTTGCCCCGGATCTATATTTCAAAAACATGTGTCAAACAGGGAAATCTCAGATCCGAAAATTAGGGATCAGAGATGGATTTGATTCTACCAATATGTGACACCTGTGGGAAAACTGAGAGAGGTTATTGTTCTCTGACGTGTTAGGAACAAAAAACACCTCCATTTTCTCAAAATGATTCTCCAGTCGCTCATAATCATCATTTTAAACTGATGACTCAACCCAGTAAAAACGCAGAATTTATGTGCTTTCAGTAGCTAAAATAGCCCTGAGTTTCGTGTTTTAGCTGTCGAAAGCTAAGATTTCGGTAGCTTAGAAGCCCTTTTGAAAAAKGCATTAGCTATCGAAACCTTRGTTTTGATTTTTTTGAAGGAAATAACAAATCAAATGCTTTTCAAACTTTAATTACAAGCTGGAACTTATTAAAATGAGCCCTAAAAAATTTAGTAGACTTTTTTCTAATGACTCTATCTCCTCCTTAAATAATTTTGACCAATTTATTTCAGGAGATAACATCTRGCTCTTATTGGGGATGAAAKCCTCCYTGTGAGGTTTCAAGGACCACAGATCTGATGCCTTTCCTRGAAAAATAAAATYCGTAACTTCGTCTTCAGCATTCCATTGGGCATGGAGTCAACCATTCACCTTTTTCTGAAAATATTTCATGACTTGTATAGATGATCTCTGTATATCTTCAAGGCTGCCTTTATTCTCACATAGTAACTTCTACATCTACTGCAAAATGGAGAAAAGAAATGCTCGGGCAGTGAGCTTATTTCCTACCCTACTCTACTCTAACCAATTCTGCAATTGGTTAAGTGAATGCTGATTTCCATAGCAACCATCCAAGAAATTTTAACACTGAAATAATCTCATCATTCACACTAATTCATAGYTGATGTTTGAGGTGTGACAAGAATGATAAGAAGCCATTTACAAAACCAAACTCACCAGACAACATGTGCAAGCTAAAGAAGTCTGAAACTTTCAATTTCTCTGAAAAGTATGATTCTATGAAGGCTACCACTAGATCTTTGAAACTGAGGTCAGACACTTGTTGCTCTTCAGGAAATAGTTGTATCTCTATGACTGCTTCTTTGATAGAATATTTATGAATTTCTGATTCTTTTGTGATCGTTTTCTGATCATCAAACACTATGACCTCCTCTTCAGAACAGTGTTCAGAAAATGATGATAGAGCAGTGTTTGAATAACGAAGATTTTGATCAACTATAAAAATGTAGTTGTCTACACAATCATGAGTTATCATAGACTTTTCCTGACTTGCAAATTGATCATAAAATTCACACTCATACCTGTTCATTGAAATCTTTGCAACCACTGAAGAATCTGATTTACAATTTGAAATAAATTCACCTACTTGATGTTGTTCCAAAACTGCTTTATACTCATTATCTTCCTACTCAAAATCTAAAGTATATTGACATTCTGCTTGCTCATGTACTTGCAGATTTTCAAAACAATCTCGATCTCGAATCCACCTGGAAGCATGGATATTCTCCTCCACTCCTTCTGCATCCTCAAACAATTGTTTTAAGGAAGAAGACTTCCTTTCTAACAGGAGAAGGGAAAGTTATAAATGCAAACCCATAACATAATAAATCCTGGTAGCTTTCTCCGTAGGCCGGATTTCCAAAGGCATACCATAGTAAATGCTGCAAAATCTTCGATTGAAAACAAGCAAGGTTTCATTTTGTTGTTTCTTCAAGGCATAGAAATCAGCAAGGTAATAATCTGTTGATTTGTTTTCACCCCAATATTTCATAAACACCTCTGAGAATTCGATCCAAGAGCCAATAGAGTCAGCTCTTAGATTCTTGAACCATATAGCATCATCTTTGATCAATGATTTTGAAAAATATCTCATGATCACATCTTCATGAACAATATGAAAACGATCAATAAAATCCAAAAAGGATTGCAAGTGACTTTTAGCTGAAGCTTGATTATCTCTGGAAAACAATGGGAGATATTCATAACAGCCATCAAGATAAGGATGAAGAAGAAGGGGCAGCCTTAAAGGCTTGAACATATTCATCGGGATCTTAACTTGAAAGGATGTGGGTTGATCATGAGAGATGGCAAGTTGTTGACAAGGTTCGGAAATTATGGCAAGAGGAGCTAAGATCTGAAATGGTTTTGAAATAATTTCTATCTTTTCAAGGTCACATGGTTGATCAGATTCTAAAGGAAATGAAATACAGTGGTCACCTTTATGAACAGGCTAAGGCACAAAGACTGAATCAACATCTACAATGCAAGCAGGTTGCAAATCTTCTTCTAAAGATGGATATACAAAAGAAGGATGATGATGATCCGAATATACAAAACAGAAAATGATTCTCTTTACATGCGAAGGGAAAAGCATGAAAGAGCTGATAAAAAAGAACAATAGTTCATGAAGAAGACTAATGAACTGATACCTGGATTTGGAATTTAGCTCCTTCATCTTTTGTCAACCAGATCCTCCTTAGTGGAGTCTTGAATGTGGAGGCAAATGATTACAGTTGATTCTAATGTCTGTCTCTTGTTTTCCATCAAGAAACAGATCTATGCCGTTCTCCCAGGGAAACTCTGCTTTCACTTTCGTATCCCCAGAAATGGCGACATTTTGTTATCACTCCAGGAAACTCTCTTAGGCTGTATCTCAGAGATGCCTAGTAACTTAACCTTTTTGTAACTATTTTCTCAATAATGGGTGTGAGGTTGGATCAAGATGAATAACTATCTTAATGGATTGTCTCACAAGATTGTCTAAGCTTATTCAATAGTGCAAGGCCTTCAAGAGCTATTATTAGATAGGAGTGTATCAAATAGATGAGAAACTAATCAATTAACTAGAACATACATATATAAAACAATACATATGATGGGTCAAGAAACTAGTAAGGTTACTTATGATCCTTTGTTCACTAATAAAATGGTGAGATGACAGTCACCTATGGACTATGTAAACATAGATAAAGAACATAATTCAACTCATAAGCATAAAACTAAAAAGGAAAAGAAGATCTGACAATATCAATGAAAGAAGATCGTTGGTTGAATATATTATAGAAAGAGTCTTTTCACAATATACAATAAGTGTAGTACTCAAAGTCAAACCTTCAACCTCAAGCATTGAATTTCCCCCTGCTTCAATCCTTCGAAAGCTCTTGGCTTTATAGCCTTTACATCAAAGTTTCAATATCCTATAAAAATGGAACTGAAATAACTATAATTGAGAAAAATCAAATTAGATCTAATCAAGTAAGATATAATCTTATCGTCATAATTTGAATTTGACAGTCTGCAGGTGAAGATCATGAAACTCAAGATCTCTGTTTGGCAGATGATCGATTTCTGTCAAGAATAGATATGCCATTTGGCTTCATTCTTTCTCCATATGTCTTCAAAGCTTGAATAAGAAGCTGATCTAGCTTCTAATAATTATTATCCTTCATTTAGAATTGTTCCCACGCATCCTGGAATCGAGAAAACGCGATCTAGGCAAAAATAATGGCTTTCTGCCCCGTTCTGTGCAGAAATTTTCTGGAAATATGTCGCTTAACAATTCACCCATATATCTCTAATAAAAACATATTTTTAAAAACTGAGAGAGGTTTTTGTATATCGTTTTGTTGTGAGAAAAAACATCTCTCAATTATTCTATATTCGTTTTCATGTTCCCGGGATCCGTATTTCAAAAACATGTGTCAAACAGGGAAATCTTAGATCCGAAAATTAGGGATCAGAGATGGATTCTATTCTCCCAATATGTGACACCTGTAGGAAAACTAAGAGATTTTATTGTTCTCTGACGTGTTAGGAACAAAAAACTCCTCCATTTTTTCAAAATGATTCTCCAATCGTTCAGAATCATCATTTTAAAATGATGACTCAACCCAGTAAAAACGCAGAATTTTTGTGCTTTCGATAGCTAAAATACCCCCGAGTTTCGTGTTTTAGCTTCCGAAAGCTAAGATTTCGGTAGCTTAGAAGCCCTTTTGAAAAAGGCATTAGCTAGCGAAACCTGAGTTTTGATTTTTTTGAAGGAAAGAGCAAATCAAATGCTTTTCAAACTTTAATTACAAGCTGGAACTTATTAAAATGAGCCCTAAAAAATTTAGTAGAGTTTTTTCTAATGACTCTATCTCCTCCTTAAATAATTTTGACCAATTTATTTGAGGAGATAACATCTGGCTCTTATTGGAGATGAAAGCCTCCCTATGAGGTTTCAAGTACCACAGATCTTATGCCTTTCCTGGAAAAATAAAATCCATAACTTCGTCTTCAGCATTCCATTGGGCATGGAGTCAACATTCCATTGGTCATGGAGTCAACCATTCACCTTTTTCTGAAAATATTTCATGACTTGTATAGATGATCTCTGTATATCTTCAAGGCTACCTTTATTCTCACACAGTAACTTCTACATCTACTGCAAAATGGAGAAAATAAATGCTCGGGCAATGAGCTTATTTCCTACCCTACTCTACTCTAACCAGTTCTGCAATTGGCTAAGTGAACGTTGATTTCCATAGAAGCCATCCAAGAAATTTTAACACTGAAATAATCTCATCATTCACACTAATTCATAGTTGATGTTTGAGGTGTGACAAGAATGATAAGAAGCCATTTACAAAACCAAACTCACCAGACAACATGTGCAAGCTAAAGAAGTCTGAAACTTTCAATTTCTCTGAAAAGTATGATTCTATGAAGGCTGCCACTGGATCTTTGAAACTGAGGTCAGACACTTGCTGCTCTTCAGGAAATAGTTGTATCTCTATGACTGCTTCTTTGCTAGAATATTTATGACTTTCTGATTCTTTTGTGATCGTCTTCTGATCATCAAACACTATGACCTCCTCTTCAGAACAGTGTTCTAGAAAATGATGATAGAGCAGTGTTTGAATAACGAAGATTTTGATCAACTATAAAAATGTAGTTGTCTAGACAATCATGAGTTATCATAGACTCTTCCTGATTTGCAAAGTGATCATAAAATTCACACTCATACCTGCCCATTGAAATCTCTGCAACCACTGAAGAATCTGATTTACAATTTGAAATAAATTCACCTGCTTGTTGTTGTTCCAAAACTACTTTATACTCATTATCTTCCTGCTCAAAATCTTAAGTATACTGACATTCTGCTTGCTCATGTACTTGCAGATTTTCAAAACAATCTCGATCTCGAATCCACCTGGAAGCACGGATATTCTCCTCCACTCCTTCTGCATCCTCAAACAATTGTTTTAAGGAAGAAGACTTCCTTTCTAACAAGAGAAGGGCAAGTTCTAAATGCAGACCCATAACATAATAAATCATGGCATCTTTCTCCATAGGTAGGATTTCCAAAGGCATACCATAGTAAATGCTGCAAAATCTTCGATTGAAAACAAGCAAGGTTTCATTTTGTTGTTTCTTCAAGGCATAGAAATCAGCAAGGTATGAATCTGTTGATTTGTTTTCACCCCAATATTTCATAAAAACCTCTGAGAATTCGATCCAAGAGCCAATAGAGTTAGCTCTTAGATTCTTGAACCATATAGCAGCATCTCTGATCAACGATTTTGAAAAATATCTCATGATCACATCTTCATGAACAATATGAAAATGATCAATAAAATCCAAAAAGGATTCCAAGTGACTTTCAGTTGAAGCTTGATTCTCTCCGGAAAACCAAGGGAGATATTCATAACAGCCTTCAGGATAAGGATGAAGAAGAAGGGGTAGCTTTAAAGGCTTGAACATATTCATCCAGATCTTAACTTGAAAGGATGTGGGCTGATCATGAGAGATGGTAAGTTGTTGACAAGGTTCAGAAATTATGGCAAGAGGAGCTAAGATCTGAAATGGTTTTGAAATAATTTCTATCTTTTCAAGGTCACATGGCTGATCAGATTCTAAAGGAAATGAAATACAGTGGTCATCTTTATGAACAGGTTGAGGCACAAAGACTGAATCAGCATCTACAATGCAAGCAGGTTGCAAATCTTCTTCTAAAGATGGATATACAAAAGAAGGATGATGATGATCCGAATATACAAAACAGAAAATGATCCTCTTTACATGCGAAGGGAAAAGAATGAAAGAGCTGATAAAAAAGAACAACAGTTCATGAAGAAGACTAATGAACTGATACCTAGATTTGGAATTTAGCTCCTTCATCTTCTGTCAACTAAATCCTCCCCAATGGAGTCTTGAACGTGGAGTCACCAGGAAAATTATTATAGTCGATTCTAATGTCTGTCTCTTGTTTGCCGTCAAGAAACAGATCTGTGTCATTCTCCTAGGGAAACTCTGCTTTCACTTTCATATCCCTGGCAACGACGCCATTTTGTTATCACTCCAGGAAACTCCCCTAGGCTTTATCTCAGAGATGCCTGGTAACTTAACCTTTTTGTAACTATTTTCTCAATAATGGGTGTGAGGTTGGATCAATATGAATAACTATCTTAATGGATTGTCTCACAAGATTATCTAAGCTTATTCAATAGTGCAAGGCCTTCAAGAGCTATTATTAGATAGGAGTGTATCAAATAGATGAGAAACTAATCAATTAACCAGAACATACATATATAAAACAATACATATGATGGGTCAAGAAACTAGTAAGGTTACTTATGATCCTTTGTTCACTAATCAAATGGTGAGATGACAGTCACCTATGGACTATGTAAACGCAGATAAAGAACATAGTTCAACTCATAAGCATAAAACTAAAAAGGAAAAGAAGATCTGACAATATCAATGAAAGAAGCTCGTTGGCTGAATATATTATAGAAAGAGTCTTTTCACAATATACAATAAGTGTAGTACTCAAAGTCGAACCTTCCACCTCAAGCACTGAATTTCCCCCTGCTTCAATCCTTCGAAAGCTCTTGGCTTTATAGACTTTACATCAAAGTTTCAATATCCTATAAAAATGGATCTGAAATAACTATAACTGAGCAAAATCAAATTAGATCTAATCAAGTAACATATAATCTTATCATCATAATTCGAATTTGACAGTCTACAGGTGAAGATCATGAAACTCAAGATCTTTGTTTGGCAGCTGGGCGATTTCTGTCAAGAATAGAGATACCATTTGGCTTCATTCTTTCGCCATATGTCTTCAAAGATTGAATAGGAAGATGATCTGGTTTATGATAATTATTATCCTTCATTTAGAATTGTTCCCACGCATCCTGGCATCGAGAAAACACGATCTGGGCAAAAATAATAGCTTTCTGCCCTGTTCTGTGCAGAAATTATCTTGAAATATGTCACTTAAATATTCGCCCATATATCTCTAATAAACACATATTTTTTAAAACTGAGAGAGTTTTTTGTATATCGGTTTAATGTGAGAAAAAACCTCTCTCATTTCTTTGATATTCATTTTCATTTTCCCAGGATCCACATTTCAAAAACATGTGTCAAACAGGGAAATCTCATATCCGAAAATTAGGGATCAGAGATGGATTTTATTCTCCAAATATGTGACACCTGTAGGAAAACTGAGAGAGGTTATTGTTCTCTGACGTGTTAGGAACAAAAGCCTCCTCCGGTTTCTCAAAATTATTCTCCAGTCGCTCAGAATCATCATTTTAAAATGATGACTCAACCCAGTAAAAACGCAAAATTTTTGTGCTTTCGATAGCTAAAATAGCCCCGAGTTTCGCGTTTTAGCTGCCGAAAGCTAGGATTTTGGTAGCTTAGAAGCCCTTTTGAAAAATTCATTAGCTACCGAAACCTGAGTTTTGATTTTTTTGAAGGAAAGAACAAATCAAATGCTTTTCAAACTTTAATTACAAGCTGGAACTTATTAAAATGAGCCCTAAAAAATTTAGTAGAGTTTTTTCTAATGACTCTATCTCCTCCTTAAATAATTTTGACCAATTTATTTGAGGAGATAAAACGTTGTATTATATTAAATAGAAAGTGGAGAATACAACCAAAGCCTTGATGTTGCAAGGTCCCCTTTGAATGGCCCTTTTCTCTAACACACACACTTTTGCTCCAAATCCTTTGAATGAAGAAGATCCACCATGTAGCTTGTAGAACTAAAGCAAAGCTCTCAAGAATAATCTGAAGTAGCACTCTCCATACAAATCTTAGCCTATTCAACCTTAGCCTTTTCCATGACATATCCCTCTTTATATAGTGTGAAAGAGGGATGGATGAGGAGATTAGGATGATCCCACCAAATTAGAGAAGCAAGTAAGATCCAAACCGATCGAAGCCCACCTCATCTTCTAGAAGATCCCCTTCTAGAACATTTGTGCAATTTGACTTTTCCTTAGCTTTTAGCATCATTGCACCCTAGGCATATGGCAGCCTGTGGAGATGTTGCAGTCTAGATCTACAGTAGGATGCGACGATGAGGCATTGTCGCACCCCATGCATACTGCAGGGTGCGACAACCTTCCTTAATAAGGTTTTTGAGAAAGGAAAGCAAATCACTCTCTTCATGGAGAAAGACTATTTTTATCTTTTTCAACGAACATGAACACATGTTGTCAATGGATCACTGGGGTAACCAAAATAATGTGTAACACATGGGTATCACTCGGAACCTTTGGACATTACATTGGGAAGTTTTGAGCACAATTAGTTTTTAGTTTCAAGCTCACGAAAAAATGAAATCTATCCAAGCATAGTTTTAATTTGTTTCAAGCTTGTGTAAAAATGAAACCAATCTCAATCTTAGTCTTTGTTCTTTCTCGTGCTTGTAAATACATGAGAATAGGTTACCGACCTTATTCTTTATTCTTTTTCGTGCTCGTAAATACATGAGAATAGGTTACCGAGCTTAGTATTTGTTCCTTCTCATTCTCGTTAATACATGAGAATAGGTTATCGGGTACACATTTATCACTTTTTCAGACTTGCAAAAGCTATACGAAAAAGGAACTCTTTGGAGTTTCCTTTAAGCTCTTTCTAGACTCTCTAAATATGAAAAGATTGTTGAATGAGCTTTTCTCCTTTCATGCTCGTTAAAGGATTTGAAAGGGTGTCTATTGAGCGATAGTTTAACCCTTTTTCGGTCTCGTCAGACTATCTACAAAAAAAGAATACTCTAGTCAATCATGGCTAGAAGAGTTCTCCTAGGTATTATTTTATGCTTTTTCGGGCTTGGAAGACAAAATTTATGAAAAATTTAATTAGATTTCTCTTTAAGTGTTTTTCAAACTCCCTAAACAGAAAAAACCATCTGGTTTACTTTCTCTGGACTCGTAAAACATACATTGAAAGACCCATATGGGACCGAACCACTCCCTCCTACAGTTCATTAAAAATACTTTGAAGAACTTGTTGGGGACCTATAATCATAGGTAACTCGATTCTTCGGCTATTGATTTGGCGTTGCTCCCATGATGAAGACATCTAGCTCGGTTGATTCCATTTTCTCCTCTATCCATTTTCGCTCAATCCTTCATCACCCTATTGCATCCTTCATCCACCTCTGTGCCACTCACTCCCTTTGCCCATTTGTCTCATTGACTACCTCTCACCCACCACTCATCCCTGCATAAACAAACTTAGGCTAAAAAGAACAATAAATTAATAATGTTGGTGGTTAGTAAATAGGTCAATATTAATTGAATTAGTGTACTTAGACTAATAAACTAGGTTAATCTTATTAGTAATTAATTATTAATTATTAAGATAGCTTGTTAATAATTAGGTTAGTTTATTAATATAAACATTTAATAAAAATCAATAGAAAATAAACAATAAAAACAAAGAAAAATACAAATTATCCTAAGTATAAAAACAAAATATTAAAACAAAACTAAAAATTAAATAAACATAAAATAAATTAAAATTAAAATAAGTATAACAAAACTAAGTAATAAAACAAATATTAAAACAAACACATAAATAAATAAAATCAAACATTAATAAAACGAAAGTAATACAAAAATTAAAAAGCATAAATATAAAACACGTAAAAAGAAAAACTTAATAGCTAAAATAAAAAACAAAACAAACAAAAAACATATAAAAAACATATATTAAATATTTTATAAAAAAACATAAAGTGCACATTATGCACTTATCCCAAGGTAAAAAAAATCAACGCTCGTTAATTAAATCGGACCCCACCCCGGTGCTTTTCAAGCTTTAACGAGGGGGGGGGTCCGATAAATGGTATTCGGAGGGACACTTGTCACCTCTAGGTGAAATTGGACCCCCCCCCTTCCCAATACCACTTGCCACCTCAGGGGGGGGTCCGAAAACCACCTTCCCCTCTACAAAACCACCCTCCCCCAAAAACTCAAAACCGCCCATTTTTGCCTGTTCAACACGTCGACTTCCAAAGCGTATTCTGGGAAAATGGTAATGCAATTTAAAAAACCGAGAGAATTTTTTGTTCAGAACGGGCTGAAGAACAAAAACCTCTTTCAAATGTTTCACAGGTGCCACCAGTTAAGATAATCAAATCCATCTTTCAGCTTCATTTTTTTTCAGTTTCCGGTTTTTCCTGTTTCATCCCTGATTTTGCGGGAGCTGTTTCGGCGTGATGAAGACGAATTTGGCAAAACCAAAAGAGGTTTTCGTTCATAACATTCTCATATACAATAACCTTTTCTGGATTATGCATAGGTATCACTTCTGAGGAGAAACAAATGTCTGAGCGGACCCCTTTTTTGCATAAATTTGGCCCATTTTTTATGGAGGACAGTTCAGGATTTTCAGCGATTTTACTTCTATTTTTGGCTGAGGTGGTTAAATT
>JASDQU010685284.1:25169-38433 GCA_032191745.1 Picea mariana | reverse complement strand
ATTTTTTAAACTTTAATATCCAACATTAAGTTTAAACTTCACACATGCATCCACTTTTAATAATAAAAACTCCACCTCTATGATTTTCAAAGGTAATCACAAGAAAAAACTTCACTTTAATAAAAACAAAGTATACTTCACTTTAATAATAAAAGACTCACTTTAATAAAAGAGCCCTTCCTTCAACTTCACGCATGCAAAGCTTCACACACATGCAATCAAACTCCACGCATGCACCCGATCTCAAAAACTCACCCATGCATTCATGCATGCAAACCCCGCATGCACCAGCCTCACGCATTCAAAACCTTCAGGCTTGCTCCCAAGCTCACGCACCAGCCTCACACATTCAAAACCTTCAAGCTTGCTCCCAAGCTTATGTTGCACGCTTCAATATTTGTTGTCAAACTCCACGCTCCTCCTCGAAATGATATGCAGCCGGCTGATGCAAGTGCTTTCACGCTTCACTGGCCTGCCGGGAGTCCGCACCTCTCAAGGTCTGATACCAAGCTAAGCTAAAATATACGAGGCAAACAACACGGTGAGGCAACTCTCACTTCTGTATTATTTAATGAAGACAGATTACATCCTTATATAGGAAAAGACTCTCCTGAGTCGGTTACATGCAAACCAAAGACGACTAGACTCTTAACTAAGAACTGACTCTTAACACGCCTACAATGACTCTCACAACTGACTCTCACAACTGAAGCTTATCACTGGTGCTTATAACTGACGCTTTCTCCATTATTTCCAAGTTATTGGGGGGCGTATTTGTTGTGTAGGGGTAGCGTGCTTGTTATTGTGTGAATGGTAGCGCACATGTTGTGTAAATGGGGGCGTTTCTAATGTGTAAGGGTAGAATATTTTTCTTGTGTAATGGTTGAGGGTGATCACGATTTAGACTGCGATTTTACCCATCTAATGGCTGCAAGTTTAGACTTTTATCTATTCTGCGAATTGAATGATTATTGACCACGATTTTATATGTATTATTGACTGCGATTTGAACATTTATGGACCACGATTTTACCTGTAGTGTGTGATTGCGGTTGAATACTTCTTGTCAACGTTTTATATAAAGCATTATCACTGCGTTTGGGTTAGACAGTAATTATCTCTGTGTTGGATAGACAGTATTACGTCCGACTGAATAGAAAGCAAATCTAATTGACAACGTTGAATATATACCTGCGTTTTATTTTTATGACAACATTATCCATTATTTTTATGACAGACTTATCAGGAACATCTTTATTAACCTTCATTTGTACTTAACCGTCTTACAATAATAAGACCGCATTATCATGTACAACCTTATCAGCCTATAGTGATAATGTTGCTACTCATTATGAAATAATGAAATGCTGTTACTCAGCGATAATGTTGTTAATGTTGTTACTCAGCGATAATGTTGTTTCATTATGCGATAATGGAATCTTTATTTAGACAACGAACATGTGTTACACTTTGTCTTTTCCTTGTATTGTTAATTAGCGATTTAGGTGGAAGCGATTATGACCAACGATTAATACTATGAATGATTGTTACACAACGATTTTTACCACGACCAATTACTATACAGTGATTAAATGGAAGGTATTAATTTCGTACAGTTTACATAGCGAATATTACACAACATTTATTACCAGCTATTAATACTATAATTGAATCATTACAGAGCTATTATGTAATAGATACATCCACCAGTATTATTGGACAATGTTTTAATTTGTTGAAAGTAAATACCGGACAACGATTTTATATAATAGCTTGACAACGATGTATTGTACATCATATAACCGTATGTTGTGAAGCAACGATATAATTACCTAGCTGCATATATGTACCGTGATATATTGTGTAGAGATATGTTTGGGTATTGGTATAGCCATGTATTGTTAGAAGAGATATAAGTATGGCGATTTTAGTGACAACAATTTTCTAAATATATTATTAACTCATTATTATTCTTTAATTATGATCAATTCCTTTTAAGGGACAACGACATCATAGGCTGCGATTCCTTTTAAAGGACAACGAACTATATTGTGTAAAAGACAACAAATTTTAAAGGACAACGATATAATTGATAGCTAAATCACAACAATTACCCTTGCAGTGCTTTCTCAAATTTATTCTCAGCATTTACCCCAATCAAAACGATCTATTTGATTGATAAATCGCATCAATCACAAATGTATTCGAGGTGTTTATTACGTGAATAATCTGTTTGTTTCGGTTGGACTCGAACGTTTATTTTCGAGATATAGTTCCAGTTTCATTTAGCTAATGCTTAACCTAGCATTATAGTTTCAGTTTTAAATAGTGGTTTAAGATAGCGATTTAAGATCGCAAATTCCTATAGTTTCAGTTTCAATGGCGATATAGCTGGTTATTGATGATTTAATTATGAGCCATGCATTTACCCCCTTCAATTAGATTAACAACCGCTTTTTCATTTAGATAAATGGTTTAAGGATGTTTAATGCGTTGATCGCCTCTAATGCTTTTTTTTCCTACGTCACTCTTAATTGTTGATTTTAAGTACTCGATCATTGCCTTACAACAACCTTAATTGTTCTCCCAACAAGGAACTAGATAAGGATTTATTGAATTTTGATTGTTTTTTTGGTAAGGTTGTTGCATTGCTGGATTTTATGGTGGGACGAAGGGTTGGAACTAGCTCAGGTGGGCATGGGTTCCTAGTGCGCCCATTGCCCTGTGGCAACATGATTTTTGAATATTTGATCGTTGCGCGCATGGATCAAGAAGCGCTCACGATGACCCGACTTAGAACCGTGCGCCACTGATGTGGTTCAGACTGTTCTTATTTTGGTACTTGTTTCTAACTTCTGTGTTTGTCCCTTGCTTATCGGGAGGGTTCTAGTAATTGGTCGCCGAAGCCATTGTGTCTGGTCGTTGATGTTGTCCCTTAGCTGGAAGGCATTGTCTTGCTTGTGTCAGGTGGATAGTCATTTTTATTTTTCTATTGATTGTCACCTATTTCGTCTAGTTGCATGGTGTGCTAGTATGCTGAGTTGCTTTTGTCTGTTGCCTTAATGTGTAAGTGGTGTTTATCACCAAGTTATGTGTTGTTTATCTATTATCATTGTTGTAGTCCTGCTTTAAAAAATATATATTTGCTTCGTGTTACGTCGCATGGAGTCGTAACAATGGGGTCGTTACAAGTACCCCTAGTGTTGACTCGGAGGTATAATTGCTTTGTTATCAAGAAGAAGAGGATAAGGAATGCAGCTCAATTTTTGTCACGCAACGCAAGATTTCAAGTGGAAGACCGATTGCCACATGTTGGTTACTGATATTGTATTCTAATATGAAATAAATGTTAATTGTGTTTTACTGAATACGGAGAGGAATGGCGTATAAATAGAACACTTGATTTGAATGAAGTTATGTTTTACATACAAATTTCTATTTATAAAAATTGACTTCTCTTTTGAAAACAACATCTAAATTTCGAATAGTTTTCCCTATTACGATTGGAATATTTACAAGTAATGAATAGTTATGGGTGATTATGTCAGTTTGAATCTTTGCCATAAGATCCATCCTGATTATCACTTTTACAATAGAAGTCGTTTATGAATGTTTTGCTGATCTAGATAATGCATTTGATATATACAAAAGAATTCTTTAAAGTACTAAAATTGCAGTCTTCTTTTAAACTCAATAATATCCTAAGGAACGTATAATAACGAAATTTTGTTTATCGATTTATGTGTAATGTTACCGACTTTACCTTTCCAAAATTTCAATTTCGGTCCTCACGGCCAACACCAGTATTAGAAATACCAATCAGCCATTTCAGAATTATGGAGAGTATAGCGAGTATATATTATTAATTCCATTGTTCGATAGATATTCGACCTCGTTCGATAGATATTCGACCTCGTTCGATCCTGTTATTAAATGTTAGTAGTATCAAGATTTTATTTAGTGCGAAATATCTTATTTCGGTTTTACCTAAAATGTTTTAATATATATATATATATGCTACAGTTAATATATTCAATCAAAATGGTCTTTATTCTTGTAAAATATATCACTTGTGGGATCTGCTCGTATGCGCTACTTTTTCAGTGAAATTTAGAGTTTGTATATGGCTAAGTTAAGATTGTTACTTTTTTGATGTTACACTTTTCTCTTATTAATCCAAAATGTTAAATTAATTGTGATTATGAGTTTAAATTGAGCAGATAGTTCCTTTATGATAAAATGAGGTCTGGACATGGACTTTCTTCCCATGTTGTATTTAGTAACCGACCTCGATTAGTATAGGAGCGATCTAGAAGTCTTAACTGGTATTCTTGACGCTTTGGTGTGTATGGTACAGGATTGTGTTACGTTAAATTGGAGTGTGTTGTACAAAATTGTGCAGTCTTTGTGTTGTGTTTGGCACTTAAACCAGTCTTGAATAAGGGATCGTTGGTGATAGATTTCCTTATTTCAAGTGCTTAATGAAACCTTAGAGAAACGTAAGTGTTACCATTTACACGTTTTTACACGATGATCCTTTAGTGAGTATATTTAGGCTAATAGCATCAGCTCTCTAACACACGTGTTTTGATCAGGTTGACACATGAAATCATATATGCTAAATTACGCTACTTGAGCAAGCTGATACGCTACTATCCTAATGTATAGATAGAATATTTTTTTAAAATGAATTTATTGTAGGTAAATGAATCCTTTACTTTATTAAGTAAAATGCAAAGATTATATTCTATAGTTAACTATAGTTGAATCTCATTGCATCATGGAAATAAAACCAGTCGGAGCGTCATCATGAAAAACGCTGGCTATAATTCCAGTAGGCGTTGGTAATTAAAACAAATAATTATCCTCCAATAAGGACGTTAATGGGACGTGAATGGTAAGAATTATATATATAATAGATAAAAATACTAAGCTACAATAAATATATACTATTGAGAAGTCAATTTACTTCGAGGAAACAACGATTTGGTTAAGCCTTAAGAGGCGATAAGAAGGAATATTGAAGAAATAACTTCGAGCATACAGAGACAGTGATAGAAAATAAATCATTACACGCAGTCTTGAACTGTGGTAATGTATTCCAGACGTAGAGAAAACATAAAGTTATCACGAGATAAATAAAACCTGTTACTTTTTGGGTTCGAATTAAGAATGCATAACACTTGTTACACAACAACTTGGCAAGTTATCTAGATGATTGGATCGGGCATTTCTCTCCAAGAGCGGCCGGATGTCCTCATGTGGACGGGAGGAGACAACACTGGTAAGCTCACTGTCAAAAACGCCTACGACGCGTTGGCTGCCAAGTTTTGGGAAAATTCAGAAGAGACCTGGCTTAAAAAGTTATGGAAGTGGGATTGTCCCATTAAAATCAGGCTCTTTATTTGGCTTCTGACCGCAAACAAAATTCTTGTGTGGGAAAACTTACATGCCTGAGGATGGGCGGGACGAAGCCGATGTGCTCTGTGCAAATCGGACTGTGAATCGGTTCATCATCTTTTTGTGACTTGCCCGTTTACAGGTACGGCTTGGAAACAAGTTTTACTGAGCTTAAAAATTTCACCAGGGTGGACAGGCGTTTCGGTAAGCTCTTGCTTCAGCAATTGGCAAACCTCTCAAACTTCCTATCCTTCTCTGCCAGCCATTCTCTGCTGGAACATTTGGACTGATAGGAACGAGACAATCTTTGATGATTTGATGAGGGCTGTCTGCCCATCGACTCATCCGGTGGTCTACAAAACTTCAGCAGCGATGGCTACTCTTGGAACCCGAGTAAAAGATCATCCTTTGCGCATATCCAAAGTAAAGCTTCCGTCAAAGAGAATCCTCGCTTGGTTGGATGGAGCTGCACAACAAAGAGGCAGACTCTGTGGGGCTGGGGAAGATCCTCTTAAATAACCTTTCCTTTGGGCTGGGGAAGATTCTCTTAAATAACCTTTCCTTTTTTGGGTGGACCTTCAATTGCAGGCAAGACACTAATTTAAAGGCAGAACTTATGGGGCATGGGAAACCCTCATCTTGGTTCGAAGACTGGACATTAATGATATGTTGGTATTTGGGGATTCAAAACTTGTAGTTGATTGGTTCAATGGAAAGGCTGATCTGCAGGCGGTTGCCCTGTTGAGCTGGAAAGAAAGAACTCTAGAAGCCACTAGGCACTTTAAGAGCCTTTTAATCACATTTACATAGAAGATAATAGAGATGCAGATATTTTATAAAAAAAGGCTTGTCAATGCCCATTGATTAAATCAAATTAAATGCTTTTGATGGAAGGATGGAAATGAGGGTTCCCCTCTTTATTGATGCTTTAATGTGATGGATTCAAAAAAATCCAATTTCCTTTTGTAGAATGCTTTTGCATTTCTGGAATTCCTCCTCTAGGATAGAGGCTGAAATTTTTTTATGGTTTTGGATAGGGAATTTTTTGGATAGAAAATTTTTTAGATGGCTACTTTGCCATCAGATTTGTGAAATTAGGCCCAGAATCAAAAGCATGCTGTATGTAAACAATTATATTCTTTTAAATATAAAGAGAATTTTTTTCGTTGGGAAAAAAAAGTTATCTAGATGATTTATTTCAAATCACTCGTCACTTAAGACTTCAATCAACCCAATCATTGTAATTGATAATATGACTCTTGGAAGTCTTGAATCTGTCAGTTCAACCCGTAAATTAAGGAATTACAACTCTCTCACTTTTATACATCGCTCCATTTGTTAAGTGTGTAATGTTCCTAGACTCTCATCAAACAACTTTTTCACTGTCCTTTTAATTATTCCAATTAGAGAATGATGGAATTAATAATTATATATTTTCATTTATATTATTAAATTATATTATATAATAATTTAATAAATAATAATAATAATAATCTAATTAACTAATACATGAATTATAATTAATATTCAATATTAAGAAACTTATGCATGAAATTCATAATGGTTGTCATTCATATTAATACATGAGTTATAATTAATATTCAATATTAATTATGAATGAAATTCATAATGGTTGTCATTGATATTAATGGGTTTAATAGGATTGTAATTTGTTTGTGAAAATGATTAAATAATAATAAATTTATGTAAGAGTTATTTTTTAAAATATTTTCAATCAATATTCTTATTTTTGAATTTATTAAATAAATTAGTACTAATTATTCATAGTTCATTAGATAGTGAATGGTTTAAATGAAGTGCGCATCAAACAAGGCACAAGATGTGCAATTTTAGATGGGTAGACATCTACAATTCTACACAATTGTTGTGTCACTAGATAGAATAATTATTCATAGTTCATTAGATAGTGAATGGTTTAAATGAAGTGCGCATCAAACAAGGCACAAGATGTGCAAACTTAGATGGGTAGACATCTACATTTTTACACAATTATTGTGTTGTGTCACTAGATAGAAATTTTTAGAATGTATTTTAAACCTTAAGAGTTTCTAACATGTGAAATTAATATGACATCATTGACATAATATTTTTGCATGTTTATATCAAATGAATTTAGTTACGCCATGATTAAGTGACATTAAGTTAACACAACTTTAAAATTTGTTACTATTATTGTATGCACTTACTAAATGGTGTTTAGAAAAACCGGAGGGTTGTTACATGTGGTATCAGAGCGAGTTCAATTGTGCAACATCGGACCCGTTACACGTTCCACTGCTTTATATTTAAATGATTAAAGATGTATCTATAATGTAAAAATAATTTTGTCTATGCAGGTATCAAGGTTAGAGGAAGAAGGATGATTAGACGTCGTGTTGTAGGAGGAAAATGTATGCTTCCTCCAAGTGCATCCACACTAGAGGGATATGCTCCATAGAAGAGAAAACTATTAAGCACGAGTAGGTTGCAGTGGGAGAGGTTGTAGGTATGAAGAGGTCATTTCATAGGATGTCGGAGGCGTTGATAAATCACCTTGATTGGGATGAGGGCAAGAGGTATGTGAACAATGACGGTTCACATTGGCCTCCTGTAGTTAGTAGTAGTTTTCATAGAAAACTAGAGAAGGTGAAATTTCCCTAGTTCTGGGGTGCCACAGACGGTTTAGCCGTTGAGTCATGGTTGGATAATATGGTGACGTTCTTTTCACTACGTGATTATACCTCCAACATGAAGTTATGCATGACGATATTTCAACTAAAAAGGTGTGTGATTCTTTGGTGGAAGACTCTCTTACTGCAACTGAACATGGTCATTGAAGACATGTCATGGGAATTGTTCGAGGAGCGATTTGAGAGAGATACCTTTATGAGGAGTTCATTGAGCACCGCGTAATCAATTCAATGATTTACGACAAGGTAGTCGTAAAGTACCTTAGTATGAGGCTAGGTTTATGGAGTTGCTCAGATATGCTCTACATCTGAACATTGAGAAATTGAAGGTTAATAAGTTTGTTTCTAGACTCAACTTGAACATTTGTGCTAAGGTGAGGATCCTGATGCCTCAAAATTTTCATGATGTGGTACATACAACTTTTATTTTTGAAGAAGAGTTGAACAGTGGGGGTCAAAGTAGGAGTCCTTCCAGGAAGATAGGAAAAACACCTCAATGAGTGCCACAACAACAAAAACCTGTTAAGAAAACTTCTGGGCACTATGATACACCCATAGGAACTGTATTTTCTACACCATGTAGACCGACTACTAGTGAAATAAATCTATACACAACACCACCGCATAAGAAACAATGTCACCCTCAACAATAAAAAAAAATCTATAGCTTTTGTACAGAACAGATCAGGGCTTGATAACCCTATACTAGCAGATTATTCCTCAAGGACTAGGAGCATCGGCCCTAAGAATGGATGTTGGACTTATGGAGCACCACACTATGTGAGAGATTGTCCTATTGAGAAGGAAAGAGTTTTCGTATCACCAGGACAAAATACAGTGGGAGATTTGGGAAACTCCCATAGGATTCATGTAACACTTAATAACCACCAGGCCGAGTATTAGTCTACAATGCTCAAGACTTCAGGTACTAACTAATCAATAGTTTAGTGTTTTGATATATCCATAAGCTACGAATATTTTTATATCTACTATTTCACTTAAAATAATTAAGGTCAAGGAAATCAAACAAGATGAGTTTAGATATGTGGAAATGGCATCTGGTGCCAAGCAAAAGGTTATAAGAAACTTTATGGATTGTAACGTTAACTTGGGTGATTTCATCACAAGTGTAAACCTGTATGTCACAATCTTGGGATCTTATGACATTATGATTGGAATGGATTGGTTAGAATCGCACGATGCGATACTTAACTGTTAAAGATGAAATGATTAAGTTTGATAGATGATTTGGGATAGAATAGAGTAATTGTGGGAAGAAACCAAGGAGCATCATTGAGATTTATTTCTTCCCTACAATTACACAAAAGCATGCACAACGTATGGAAGTTGTATGTTATTTTAGTGCTTAATAAAAAAGGTGATGCAGAAAGATTCGAAGAATTTCCAGTAATATCAGAGTTTGTCGATGTTTTTCCTAAAGAGATACCAGGTTTACTGCCAGAAAGAGAATTGGAATTTACCATAGATTTAAAACCTAGAACAAAACTGATTGCAAGAATTCTATATCGTATGTCTACACCTGAATTGCAAGAGTTAAAGATGAAAATGAAGGAGTTGTTGTATTTGGGACTTATACATCCCATTGTATCTCCATGGGGTGCACCATTAATTTTTGTAAGAAAGAAGGATGGATCATGGAGTATTTGCATTGATTATCATCAATTGAACAAGGCCACGGTCAAGAATCAGGACACATTACCGAGAATTGATGATTTATTTGATCAAATGAAGGGAGAGATAATGTTTTCAAAGATTGACCTCAGATCAATATATCACCAGTTGTGAATCAAAAAGTAAGACATCCCTAAGACCATGTTTAAAATAATATTAAGACATTATGATTTTACATTATTACCATTTGGATTGACAAATTCCCCTAGAGTATTCATGAGTTTAATGAATGGGATATTCTGTGAATACTTGGACAAGTTTTTATAGGTATTTATTGATGACATACTAATAAACTCTCGGTTGAAAGAGGAGTGATGAACATCTGAGATTAGTTTTGAAATTTTTAATAGAAAACAAGTTGTACGGAAAGTTGTCAAAATGTTTGTTTTATCATACAAGGATTCATTATTTGGGACACATCATTTCTGGAGAAGGTATCATTGTAGATACAACGAAGGTTGAGGCTATCATGGAATGTCCAAAACCAACGAACGTGAAAGAAGTACATAGTTGTATGGGGTTAGCAGGCTACTATCGACACTTCGTCGAAGGTTTTTCAAGGATAGTAAATCCAATCACAAAATTGCAAAAGAAGAATAGTAAATTTGTATGGTCAGAGAAATGCGCAGAAGCATTTCATAAGCTTAAAGAGTTATTAATGACAACTCCAATATTGAAACTTCTTGATATGGACAATGAAGTCTTGGTATGCACAGATGCATCCAAGGAAGGATTAGGTGGATTATTAATGCACGATGGTCAAGTGATCACTTAAATTTCAAGGAAACTAAGATGGCATGAAGAGAATTACACAACACAGAGTTTGGAATTAGTAGTGATTTTTAATGCTTTATGAGTTTGGAAACACTACATTATCAGACAAAAATTTGAACTGAAGACTCATCAGAATGGATTGCAACACATTATTACTCAGAGTGACTTGAAAACATGACAAAGACTTTGGTCAGAGCTTCTAAGTGAGTATGAATTTGAGATCAAGTACATTAAAGGAACCGTTAACCAAGTAACCCATGCATTGAGTCAGAGACCACATATATTCTCAGTAATACCCCTTAAGACCAATTTTTGAGAAAATATTTTAGCATTACAGATTGACGATGACTCGTACAAAGAAGTTAAGGACAATATCAGATAATATACCATGATGACACTGAGGTATGATTGTTATACATTGGATAATGACACACTACTAAGACATAATAGCAGAATTTATGTACCGCCAAATGATGAATTGAGAAAAATTATTTTGAATGAAGCTCATCAAGTAGTGTACATGGCTCATCCTGGAGTCACAAAGATGAAGTCATACCTTAAACCTTTATTATTTTAGAATGGAATGAATACTAATATAGTTAATTACGTGGGGAGATGACTTGAATATCAATAAGTGAAGGTTAAACATAGACATCCAGTGGGATTGTTACAACCACATGTGATTCCTGAATCTAAATGGGAAGCAATTTAAATGGATTTTATTATTGGATTACCACTAACAACAAGGAGACCTGATTTCATTTTTGTAGTGATTGACACTTTGACGAAAAGAGAACATTTTATTCTAGTTAGTATGACATATCAAACACTAGACATAACTAGAATTTTTGTTAAAGAGATTGTAAGATTGCATGGTATACCAAAGAAGATAATATCCAATCGATTATCGATATTCACAAGATGATTTTGGACTAGTTTTCAAGAGGATTTGGGAACAAAATTGAATTTTAGTACAACATATCACCCTCAAATAGATGGAAAAATTGAAAGAATGAATCAAATTTTAGAGGATATGTAACAACCCATCTATTACAACACAAATGTAAGTGAGTACAATAGTGGTACATTTTTTTTTAAAAGCATCAAGAAAAAATGTTACTAAAAATTAGCATACTTTAATATTACAAATTCATTTCTCATTACATCCCACACTGCAAGTTTCATTATACAACATCATTGCTACTCACATAAATAATCATAACAAAAATCCATTCAAGATATCTACCCATCCAACCTACCTGCAAGCTTAGGACCTCCAAGACACATAATCAATGCTCAAGTCCAGGTTTCATCTGATTGATTTTGACCATTTAAGGTCTCAAGACTGACAACTATTCTGAGGAACAAGGAAGCATATAATTCCTATTTCCAAACTCAATCTAGAATCAAGATTAAAATAACAATAAAGTACTTGATCATAATGCAAATTTAATCATTCAATTCCTGAAATACTAAAAACATTTTCCTTTTATTAAAGGTTACAATAACAATAATTAAAAATCATTTAGATAATATACCATCTCTTCATAAATATATCATATAATTATCACGCACCATTTAAAAAAATATCTCTTCCCTCAATGAAATGCAAACATCAATCATTATTCAGTAGTGTAACAATCCTCCATTGTACAAACCAGGTAAGTAGATACTATGAGTTAGCATTATATATATATAAATATATATTTGAAAGAGAAAGGAAAAGAAGACAAGATCTTTCAAACACAGATAGAAATTTGTAAGCTTACTATGTACTTTCTAAACTAAAAAGACATTGTTATGAAGTAATTATGCAACTGTGTGAAAGTATGTTCTGAGAATGAGTTAAGATTATGTTTTGAGACCCAAAGTTCTCTTCTGAGTGTCACAATGCAAACATGTCGAGTTCCAACTCCAAAATTGCGCAGACTGGCCCCTTAAAGGCCCAAATCTCGAGATAAACAACCCATGGTGTGCACAAAGACCACTCAAGGAGTGAGGAGGCATTAAACTTCTTAAGAATAAATCTCAGGAGAGACAATGATAACTTACACAAATTAGGCGCAAAAGTGTACAGGCGACCTTTTAAATCTCAGAACTTAGGAGGGAAGCGCAAGTGAGCACTGGAGTTTACTTCAAATAAGTGACAAAGCTTAGGAGAAACAACATGGGTAGGGTTTCAAGTGGGGACTCAAGGAGCATAAAATCCATTATTTAAGAATTGGTGAATGAGATATTCTCGTGAGGAGTTGAATCCTCACAACCATTAGATCAAAAAGAAGGAGCACACTAATTAATCTCTAGGTGCTTTGGAATTCATAACTTCGACAGATTTGAGTTGTTTGTATTAAGTGAGCCCCAAATCCTGAAATAGCAGAGTGAATCTACATCGTATATGAGTGGACGAATGTGAGTTGTTGGATCCTCAAGGGGTTCGGCGATTCAACAAGTTTGATTCATAACTATATAAAGGATAAGAAACCTAAATCCATGAAGTCCTGGAGTATAGTACAGTCGCGGATCTTGTGATCGAACAAGGGTCATTAGATCTCCAAGACTTCGTCCTAAGAAAGTTTGTCCTTAGTGTTATAACCCTATATTTCATAGGATCATCTGGTGATTAGAATATCTTCCTCTAGTTATATTGTATTGTAAATAATATTTTATTCTGCAAATGATTTACAAAAAAAAACAAAAGAAAAAGAAAA
>JASDQU010685284.1:11875-24462 GCA_032191745.1 Picea mariana | reverse complement strand
TAAATGTATTAGGTTATAGTAATTATTAATCCAACAATCTAAGATGGATTATTGTTTTAGTTGATTAGGCTAGGAGTTAGGTTAGTTTTGTTTCATATCAATAATATTTGAAAAATATTGATTACATTCCTTTTATTTGAGTTAATTTGATTTGTTTTTGACCCCTTGGTGAAAGAATAAAGAAAGGGGAGCTAGCGCTACCCACAAAATGTTTTTATCCATAGGACTGTAGGAGTCTAATCTACCATTATTCATGTTTCCCCAGACCTATCATTTCCCTGAGTTCTCCCTTAAGTGTCAAGCACATTACCTTCCCAGCCAAAGGGCCATCCTGTCTCCTTCTGTTGAAACGTTCTTCACCATCACCCCTAAATCAATAAACCAGATGCTATATATCCTAAGAACCGATTCTTCCATCCCTTTCTCCATTGAAATCCTGAACGACCTCTATCAGAAACTTTCTTTCCTTCAAAGAGCCCAAATATTTGAAAATTTCCTACTAGAAGATGCGCAATTGCCTAATAAAAACCCTCCCTATCAATCTTCCATCTTCTCAGTCAGAACCAACCAAATAATTTTCATTCTTTGTTCCCTATCAGGATATTATTCTGATGAATGGGTAGATGAACCCATCCTGGGTTTTATGTCCATCTTCTCCATAAAAAAGAAAGATACAACTCAATTCGATTTCAGTCAGTACATGGATGACAATATACATGAACAACTCTTCAAGTTCCCAATAGAGGGAATGTTTAGGTACTCCTTAGTGCTAGTGTACCTGTTCATTTTCTCTGAGGCACATAGATTCTCTTTTTCTCTCCAAAAATTGGATCAGGAGGGAAATCTTCAATCAATAACTTCTTGGACATCACTAGTGAGGAAGAATTCCACTGAGTTCAGTTTCAAACACTTCATTGATCAATTTTACCATCTAGTGGTATGCATGCTCAACAACAGAATGGAACCTAGGATAAATGAGGAGGTTCATATAATTTTGTATCTATCAAACTTGTCCAAAATAGGGGACTGGTATCTTTACCAGAACCATACCGAGATCAGAGTGTATGGGTGTGAATTTCTACCATACAAACTACCAAAATACCTCCCTGTCAGAATATTTTCATTGGAATACATTAGGCAGGTGATAAACTCTGATGACATCCACTTTGTATCATTCAAGAAGAAACAACAACTGAGGATCAAGAGACAAATTGGTTTTTTCATATGCAACAACAAAGTTGTAGGAGAAGAGGCCAACAACCTCTTGAAAGAAATGAATTTCAGTCTGTGCTTCCCATGGAATTATGACCCATTTGGCATTATAGTAGAAACCATGCTAAAAAATAATATTTCTCCTTATGCTCATGTGCCAAAGCTTGAGATAGAAAGTTTTATGAATCATACAGACTGGCAGGAAAATACATTTTTAGAGACAGAGGAACAACCTTCACCTACCAACATTTCACATACCATCACTCTTCATGTGCAAACAGAAAAATGATCCAGGACAGAGGTGTTACCTTCAGTCACAAAGGTGTCACCTGAAGACTTCCAAGTTTACATGAAGAGAAATAATACTAGCCACACACCAGACAGGTTTAGAGAAGAAGAAACACAGTCCACCATAGTTATGGAGGGACCACATTCCTCTACATTTTTAGGCATTCAACATATAGTGTCCACATCCCCCTCCAAGGAGAAAGTAGACACTACATTGTCAATTGAATCCTCTCAAGAGCCAATAGGATCAAGCATTTTTGACAAATACAAGATGATTAAGAAGAATAATGAACTTTTGAACATCAGCACATATGCCCAACTTTGGAAGTAGACATCCACAACTCAACATATATTATTTTCTGCATTTGACACAGAGAAGGGAAGGATGCATATGGAATTCTTACAGGCATAGGTCCCCCAACCAAAGACAACTTCTGATTACAAGAAAGCATCTTTTGAGTTTGATGTGAAGGAATTTCATCCAGCAGATCAAATGGACATGCATAGGAAAACAAGGGAGATGATTTTTTCCACACTGACAAACACATCATTGACTGTTGCCAAATTGTAGGTGTCTCTAAACAATTTCCAATTTCAATTGAAGCAGGAAAAGATATCATCCTTGGCCAAGTATAATAAAATCAAATGCCTAGAGGAGATAGTGTTGAAGATTGGCTAAGACCCATCTAATTTCAAGGCAACTGAGGAGTTACTGAAGAAGAAAAATGATGACATAGCCTCTTTGAGAAAACAATTGAAACTTCCAGCCACTTAATATTCACAAGAAAAGGAAATGGGTGAAAGTGAAGGCCACAAAGAGGAGATGTTGAAATTGATAATGGAGCAGAATGAGCAGATAAAATAGATGGAGGCTGAGTTAGACAAGTATGTTAGAGATAAATAACAGAGTGTGTATATGGTTGTTATAACACTCGATGCAGTTCCTCTCACAAGAGTTAGTACAACAATAGCAACCACAACACCAAACATTCCATCAGCCATTCCATTGAAAGTTCCAGATGATTCCAAGAATTTGGTGAAATAAATGGAGGACATGTCCCTTCAAGGGGAGGAAATCAGAAAGTTAAAAGAAGAAGTAAAAATCCTCCAGTCCCTGAAGTCCATGTTCCATGCCAGTTATAACACATAAATGCATGAATCACAAAGACTCAATCAATAATTACAGAATCTGCAGTAGGAGACTATCATGGCTAAAACATTATCTAAGGCCAAAGAAAACATCTGGATCGACATCATCAAGTCCATGGAAGATATATGGCCATTCATACAAATTGTTTTTGAACAACATGAACTAGTATAGAAGGCCAGAACATCAATTGAAAATATAAGAGAAGAGTTAGTGGAGAATCTTAGAGAAGCCACTGAGCTCATCAGGTTCCTAAACTCCAAGACCAAGCAGGAGTTATAGGCATTCGAAATTGAAGATAGGAAAAAGACCATCCTTGAGGTCAAGAAGGTCTTGACCAAGAAAGGATTGATGATGCAACTAGAGGAGAAAGCTCAGATGATGGACATTGGAGTGCGGATATTTTTCAGCAAGGTTGACACACTGCACAAGAAGGGATTCCCTAGATTACTAGTGATAAATTACTATCTCATCACTCTGTCAGACTACAAGAAGAAGATCAACATAGTGGAAAAGGATGGTTCTAAATTTGTAGGTATACAAGGAAGCATTACCAGCAAGGATTTGTTATAAACATTACAGTTGGACCTGAGCATCCAACATGAGATAAAATATAGTTTTATTACAAAGCCTACTTTTTCCCAGTATACATAGATGGACGAAATATACAACAAGTTACTAAAGATTTCCATCCCTAGTCAAAAGAGATGGGAAGACCTGTGTTCTTTACTTGACTAAAAGTGATGTGGATTTCCGAGTTAGCATGAAGAAGATAGTCAAGTCAAAGTGATGAATCATCAAACTACCTACCCTAGAATCAACACCAAGGATCTGAATAGATTAACAACATTCCTATTATTTTGTAACTTGTAGTATAGTTAGTTATATTTTTTCTCCACAATATCATAGTCATTAATGACGCGATCAGATGTAACTATTGTATAGATAATTCTCACTTCGAAGTATTAAGGGTTGATTTTTAAACCCAAGGAGCTATTTGTGTAATCTTTTAAAAAGGATCGACCAATAATAAAAGGGTTATTCACATGATTCTTCCGTTTGATCGATTTGTGATGTTGATCTTTCTCTATTAAATGTTTTACTTTTCTATGTGATCATTATTTTTTCAGTTTCTAATCATTAAAATGAAGTTAAAGAACATAATTTGCTTGTTACACTATGTTTCTGGTCTTTTAATGATCTATGTGTTTTTCATCTGAAGTTAAGTAGAGAAATTCTTGATTTCTTCTTTACTCAACGTGCTCTAACATATTTTTCTATCTATTCCACCTCATTTAGTCTTAATAGATCCAATGTTTTCACTATCTTTCCCTATGAAAGAACCTCATAAAAGTTGTATCTGATTCTGATCTTTAAACGAGACCCCATAGCCCAATGGAATTCTAAATGCACTTTTCATCCAACTTTTATAAACAAACAAACAAACTTAGACTATTTTCACTAGCCTAATATCTAAAACTTAAACAAATCTAAATCATATAGAGAGATCCCTCTCTGCAACTGGAAGGGATAGATCCCAGTTTCAAAATTGGTTTTGGTAAGTTACCTCTATCAATTTCTTCTACCCTTGAAAACCTATGGGAATTATAGAGTGCTAACATAGTGGCGACCATACTGGGGAATCAAACACATTTTCCAACTTTTTGAATTATCTTCCCTAGAAAAATTTATTTCTAAACAATCAAAGATCTAACTTTCAAGAGATAAATGTTCATAGGTTTTTGAAATTTGTACATATTAAATTATATTTCTTAAAATTTAAAGTTCTCACTCCAAAAAGAATTCACACCAGATCTCACCCTCATCCAAAACCTATAAAAGTAGTAGATAATATAGAAAAGTTCATCAGAAAAAGAAACAAAGAAGAATGTCAAGGGAGTAGAATTCCTCTTCATAGGGCCACTTCTCTTCCAGAGAATCTTTTCACAATCCAAGACATTGAGTTTGACCTATATTTTCAACAGATTCTTTTGAGAACCATTTCTGATAGCTTTGTGGACGAAATAATACTATATCAAACCATCCTCCAACCTAGAACCCATGAAAAACTCTCTCCTGGAATAGATTTTGATCAACAAATCCTTCAAGAGTTTGGGAAACTACAATATCTAACATCAAATCTTGACCAACTTTTCAAATTGTCTTCCCTAGAAAAATTTATTTCTGAACAATCAAAGATCTAACTTTCAAGAGATAAATGTTCATAGGTTGTTGAAATTTGTACATATCAAATTATATTTCTTTAAATTGAAAGTTCTGGCTCCAAAAATAATTCACACCAGATCTCACCCTGATCCAGAACCTGTAAAAGTAGTAGATAATCCAGAAAAAATCATCAAAAAAAGAAACAAAGAAGAAGGTCAAGGGAGTAGAAGTCCTCTTCATAGGGACACTTCTCTTCAAGGGAAGCTTTTCACAATCCAAGACATTGATTTTGAACTATCTTTTGAACAGATCCTTTTGAGAACCAAATTTGATAGATTTGTGGATGAAATAGTACTAGATCAAACCATCCTCCAACCTAGAACCCATGAAAAGCTCTCTCCCATAATAGATTTTGATCAACAGATCCTTCAAGAGTTTGAGAAACTACAAGATCTAGCATCAAATCTTGACCAACTTTTTGAATTGTCTTCCCTAAGAAACATTATTTCTGAACAATCAAAGATCTAACTTTCAAGAGATAAATGTTCATAGGTTGTTGAAATTTGTATATATCAAATTATATTTCTTAAAATTGAAAGGTCTGGCTGCAAAAATAATTCACACCAGATCTCACCCTAATCCAGAACCTGTAAAAGTAGTAGATAATCCAGAAAAAATCATCAGAAAAAGAAATAAAGAACAAGTTCAAGGGAGTAACAGTTCTCTTCATATGGCCACTTCTCTTCCATAGAATCTTTTCACATTACAATACATTGAGTTTGACCTATCTTTGGAACATATCCTTTTGAGAACCAAAGATGATAGCTTTGTGGATGAAATAGTACAAGATCAAACCATCCTCCAACCTAGAACCCATGAAAAAATCTCTCCTAGAATAGATTTTGATCAACAGATCTTTCAAGAGTTTGAGAACTATAAGATCTAGCATGAAATCTTGACCAAGATTTGTATAAAACCCATTTCCAACAGTCAGTTGAGATTTATGCCATTTCTATTGTTGTATCTTATGTCAATCCTCAAGCAACTCAGTCTATACCTCCCAGCCCTGCTTCCTCCACATCTTTTGTCACTTCTCCACCCATCATACAAGTTGTCATCCAGCCTCCTCCACCAATCATGGAATCAATATATGTTTCCCTAGTGTTGGTTTCTCCCTTACATAACATGCCCCATGACTATCAAACTAGGATTCCTGAGTTTATGGCATTGGAACACTTAACGAACAACAACATGTGGATAAAATGAATGACTTTTTTGATTTATAGGAAGTTGATGAAGCATATGTTCAAATGAAACTCTTTGCACAAATTTTAACTGGTGATGTAAAGAAATGGTTCAAATCATTACCTTCTGCTAGCATTGTTGATATTGCTACTTTTCACCAATCTTTTCTTAGTAGATGGGAGGTAAGAAAAACCCTCTCTAAATTTTATATGAATATGAAAATATCATAAGAATCCAAGGGGAAATTGTACATGACTATTGCTCTCGTTTTAATAATATCTATAATGCAATTCCTACTGATATCAAAAATCCTCAAGGCCTGGCCTTTATCAAGTTCCCCGATGGCTTTGATCCTGATATGTCCTACCAATTGAGAGAAAGGAACTCTTCCACTTTGTAAGATATGCAGAAAAGTGTTGTGACTGTTGAAGAAAACCTATTAGCTAGGATAGCTAGTCAAATAATAGAAATGAGATTCACAATCAAAGAAGAACCTTCCACTTCCACTGCATATGAAAAAATAGATTCTCTGGTTAGAACTATGGAGAGAATGGTGGAGATATTATAAATCACTAATAGGAACCCACCTAGAGATAAACAAACTGCCCCTCAAATCCAAAATCCCAACTTCAAGAGAAATCTTCCCCAGATCAGGCAAAGAGATCTGAGAGAACAACGAGAACATAGAGGACCTAATGAGCGAATCAGGACACCCTTTCAAGAAAACTATGTTGATGATGGGGAAGAAACTATAGAGGGATTAGATGACATTCACATAAATCTTATGGGAGTTAATGGCAATAATTCCATCTTTCTTACTCAAGAATAAAAGGACCTTTTTCTCCTTTCACAGACCGAAGTAGATGAGGAAGATTCAAAACAACAAGCATTCAAAAATGCAATAATGGAAGTCCACAAACAACACAACTTAAGGAGTAAAAATTCTAATGACAACTCAACGAAGAAAGCTTCTGATACTAAGAAGACCTCTATTACTGTTCCTAAGAAAGTTCTTGAAAAGAAAAACTCAGAGGCTCCTACAAAAAGAACACTTGAATCCTTACCAAGTAAAACTCAAACTGAGGTTTCATCCACAAGTCAACCTAGTACTATTGTGTAGAAAAATGTGGTCGATAAATAAGATTTTCAAAGTCAAAGAAGAACTCCTACCACATTCAGCCTGGAAAGTGAATTGGCCAATCTAAAAATACCTATTCCTTTGTCAGAACTAATGAACAAGAATTCTTATAGATCTCAAGTGATCAGATCCTTGAACATAGAACCAGGAGTAGGTACAGACACTATGAATGTTGTTGATGATCAAACAGAGCTATTGTTTGGTCCCGAGGTTGAAGGACAAACTAACAATGGTTTTTTTCCTCCTTTTTACATTAATTTAAATATTCATGATAAGACATTACACAATGCCATCCTGGATTCTAGCGCTTCTCAAAATATTATGCCTAAGGTTGTGATGGAGAAATTAGGGCTTGATATCACGAGGCTTTACAAGGACTTATACTCGTTGGATTCAAGAAAATTTAAATTCATAGGTCTGATCAAAGACTTGTGTATTACCTTGGCACAAATCCCATCCAAAAGCATGGTGATGGATATTTTTGTTGCAAATATTCCTCCAAAATATGGCATGTTATTATCTGGATCATGGGGTGACAAGTTAAAGGGTACCTTACAGCTAGACATGTCTTATGCCACCATTCATGTATTTGGTCAACAAATAATATTGTACAGAGAGAGTCTAATGAAATACATGGTCAACAATAAAGAGAAACCACATAACTATCTTTTATACTCTGTTCATTCTGATCTAGACTCCTTAATTTTATACAATGATGGTGACACAGATAGTCAAATTGCACAATTGGAAGATGATGTGCATAACCTAGAGGAAAGTAAAGAAACCCCTGAGTAAAATAAAACAGTGACAATACAAACTGATGAACCAGCAGAGCCTCTCTAGAGTTTATATTTTGATGGATATGTCAGTAAATAAGGATATGGAGTTGGGGTGTGGGTACATAATCCAAAAGAAAGGTATTCAGAAAGCCATTCTTATAAATTAAATTTCCAGTGCACCAATAATATAGTTGAGTATGAAGCATTGATGCTTGGCCTGAAATTGTTGAAAAATCTTGGTGCCAGAATAATTTCAGTAAAAGGTGATTCTGAACTTATCATTAAACAAATCAAAGGTGAGTATTCTACCAAACACCCTAGACGCAGGGCTTATATACATGTTTTTTTAGATTTAAAATTTTTTTTTTATTGAATACGACTTGCAGGTGATTCCTAGAGGCCAAAAACTACTTGCAGATGGGTTGGATACTTTGGCAGCCACTTGTAAAATACCTTTCCATCCAAATCGCCAATACACAATAGAGGTGAAATGCAGACCTACTGTCCCAGACAATATCAGGTACTGACATGTGTTTGGTAATGATGAACAAATTGATTATTTCTTGCAATCCAAAAATGAATTTGAGTGTGCAAACATTGATGTAGATATTGATAATGATACTGTAAATAAACTAGATTCGGAAGAAATAAATGAAAAAGAAGAAAATTCATATTTTTTGCAATTAAAAGATTACATCCTTCCTAGAGGGTTAGTCCCATTAGAGGAACTACTTGATTTCAATGATGTAGCAAAAAATACAAAAAATGAACCTACTGAGAAAGATTTTGAGGAATGTAACATAAGAACAAATGAGGAACATTAAATGATTAAATTATCCAAATCTCTACCTCCTGAGAAAAAATAGAAATATATTGAATTGTTCAAAGAATTTGTAGATGTTTTTTCTTGGAGCTATGAATATTTGAAATCTTATGACACTAGTATCATACAACATAAAATCCCTATAAAAGAAGATCATAATATTTTCAAGTAGAAACTTAGGAGAATTAACCCCAAGTTGATGCTCCTAATTGAAAAGGAAATTAAGAAAATGTATGATGCTAAAATCATTGTCCCTCTAAGGTTCTCTAAATGGGTGTCAAATCTAGTTCCTACCAGAAAAAAGAGTGGAGAAATCAGACTCTGCATTGATTTTAGGAACCTCAACAAAGTCTCGCTTAAAGACAACTATCCTCTTCCAAAAATGGATCATATCTTACAAAAGGTAGTTGGATCTAGTAGAGTCTCATTGTTGGATGGTTTTTCTGTTTATAACCAAGTCCTTGTCCACCCTAATGACCAAGAGAAAACAATGTTCACTACACCCTGGGGAAATTTCATGTATGTGAAAATTCCCTTTGGTTTAATGAATGTTGGTGCCACATTTCAAAGAGCAATGGACATTGCTTTTGTAGACGAACTTGGGAGATTTATTGTCATATACTTGGATGATGTAACTGTCTATTCAAAAATAGATGAGGAACATATACAACACCTTAGATGAGTTTTTGAAAAGTGCGGGAAATTTGGAATATCTCTCAATCCCAAGAAAAACCTGTTTGGTTTAGAAGAGGGTAAAATATTAGGGCACATCATATCTAAAGATGGAATCAAGATAGACCCTAGAAGAATTGAAGCCATTCAGAAGATAGACCATCCAAGAAACATTAAGGAATTGCAGTCTTTCATAGGAAAAATAAACTTTCTGAGAAGATTTATCCATAATTTGGCAAAACTCCTCAGAAACATAACAAGCATGCTTATAAAATACACAAAAATAAAGTGGAACATAAAAGCTAAGGAGTGCTTTGATCAAGTGAAACTGGCATTGACACAAGCTCTTGTACTAATCAGTCCTAATTATACTAAAGATTTCTACTTATTCTCTTTTCTTCTGAAGATACGATTGCAACAGTCCTTTTGCAGAAAAACAGTGAAGGCCGTGAACAACCTATAGCATTTTTCAGCAAATCATTGAGAGATGTTGCATTGAACTACAACATCATGGAGAAGCATGATTTTTCCTTGGTAAAAGAAATTAAGGATGTCAGAGTATACAGTATCCACTCACATATCATTTCTTATGTTCCTAATGCAGTGGTGAAAGATATTCTGACTCAAGATAACCCAGATTGTAGAAGAGGTAAATGGATTGCTGTGATCCTTGAGTATGATATAGAAATCAAACCAACCAAGATGATCAAGGGTCAAGGGTTAGTCAAACTGATGGATGAATCAAATTTTCATGCTTTATATATAAACTTTATAGTTGTAGTTGATGAACAAGGAGAGAAGTCGAATCCACATGTCAAAGATGTATTCTCAAACTCTCCATGGTATGCATACCTTATATTTGTCTTACATCATTTACAGGATCGTCATGGTTTGACAAAAACTAAAGCTAGATTTTTAAAACTTAAAGCTTTGAAATATTGCATTCTAAATGGAAAATTTTATTGGAAAGACGTTGGTGGCATTTTACTGAATTGTTTGTTAAAACATGAAGTTGACAAAACTTTGTAGGAGTTCCATGAGGGAGACTACGGTGGACATTTAAATCGGAAGGCTACTGCTAAAAAAATTCTTAGAGTTGGTTTCTACTGGCCAACCTTGTTTGCAGATGTCCATAAAAAGGTAACCTCTTGTCACAAATTCCAGATCTTTGAAGGAAAAAGGAAACTTTTTCCTTTACCCTTGAAGCCTATTTCGGTTGAAGCTCCATTTCAGCAATGGAGTTTGGATTTTATTGGAGATATTCACCCACCTTCATTAGGCCAATACAAGTGGATTCTTATAGCTACTGAATACTTCAGAAGATGTACACTCCAGGAAACACACTGATGTTGTGATTATAAAATTTGTGGAAACTGATATTCTCTCTCGATTTGGATGCCCTAGGAAGATTATCAGTGATAATGCAGTAGCTTTCAAATAAAAAAAGATGATAGAATTTTTCAATAAGTATCAGATCACTTTAGGACACTCTACAGCCTATTACCCTCATGGCAATGGGTTGGCAGAGTTTTATAATAAGAGTTTGGTAAATATTATCAAGAAGATGTTGCAGGAAAATAAGAAGTCATGGCACAACAAGTTGGTACATGCAGTTTTGGCAGACAGGATTACCACAAATAGATCAATTGGTGTGTCTCCATATCAGTTGGTTTATGGAATAGATGTTGTTTTTCCCACCTCTTTAGGTGTTCCTGTTATGAAGTTATTACAAGAAGTAGATGTAGAACCAAATGAAATCCAAAGAAGGATCAATCAAATGATATAGTTGCAATAGTCTAGAGAGGAAGTTTATAACCAGACTTAGGTGATTCAAGAGAGCATCAAGAAAATCTATGAAAAAAGAACCAAGGATCATGATTTCAAATTGGGTGATATGGTATTGAAATATTATTAAATAAATTAATACAAGGGAAAGCATCGAAAGTTTGACAATTTATGGAAAGGCCCTTTCATAATACAGGCTTACAGAGCAAACAATGCATTTATAATCAAGGACATGGATGGAGAAGATATGCTAGGAGGACCTATCAATGGAAAAATGCTCAAACATTATGTTCCACTAGAATGAACATATTTTCTCACACTTCTCATTGTACAAACCATTTTTACTTTTATGTCAGGTGTCGGTGATTTTTGTCAGATGGTTGAATCCTGAAGAGAAGGCCCTCATTCACTGATCAGGACCACCATATTTATAGTTAGAATAAAGAAACTTGGGATGTAGAAAATCACTAGAGAAGAAGATTCAAGGCAATAGGTAGTTGGTTCTTGCACCTCACAAGGAGAGCACCATCCCCAAGTGGAGCCAATGTTATAAACCTATATTTCATAGGACCACCTGGTGATTAGAATCTCTTTCTCTAGTTGTATTGTATTGTAAATAATATTTTGTTCTACAAATGTTTTACAAAAGAAAAAGAAAAGAAAAACAGAAAGAAAAGAAAAGAAAAAGAAAAAATAAAAAGAAAAGAAAGAAATAATAAAAAAAATGAAAAAATGAAAAAAGGGTATAAAAATAGAAAAAGATAAAAAGATAAAACCCCATGAAATAAATTTGGTTTGATTCATATTGCCTAACCATGATCAAACCCTTTAAATTTATGTTGATAGGTTAGTGAATTAATTTGGACAAACAGTCTAATCTTGGCCAAATTAGATAGGTTAGTGAATAAATCTAGCCAAACAGTCTAATCTTGGCTAAATGTATTAGGTTAGATTAATTATTAATCCAATAGTCTAAGGTGGATTAATGTTTTAGTTGATTAGGCTAGGATTTAGGTTAGTTTTGTTTCATATCAATAAGATTTGCAAAATATTGATTAAATGTCTTTTATTTGAGTTAATTTGATGTGTTTTTGACCCCTTGGTGAAGGAATAAAGAAAGGGGATCTAGCACTACCCACAAAATGTTTTTATCCTAAGTGATATAAGGATTTGAAATTTTGTCATGTTGCGACTAAAAAGAGCAAATATCTCAGCAGTTGATCAAGGCACGCCCAAATCAGCGGTCAACAGTGGATTTCAAACCCCATTGAGTTTTCTTCCATTAACGATGGGAGGGGGTCCGATTTGATGGTTTTCCCAGCACGAGCCCCC
>JASDQU010685283.1:0-40206 GCA_032191745.1 Picea mariana | reverse complement strand
CCCTTCTTCTCTATGTGGCCAAATTAGGTGAAATAAAGTGTGATGGAATGTATTAACCAAGATCTAGGAGTCTGATCTAGGTATAAACTAATGTAAGTTAGGTTTATGCTCCAACAAAGATAAAGCATGAAAACATCAATGTTCCAAACAAAGTCAAATTCCATAGGAATACCAGTGATATGTTATATTCAGATTACCTAAGTCTAAGCTTGAATAATTCCAATATGTCATCTTATGCAATGAAATTGGAAGGGCAGTTGAAGAAAGAAAAGGCATCCAGCAGAGCTTGGCAGACTTCGGCCAAGAGGTTGGAATCTAAAGGCCCCCAAGGGGTGAAATCCTCATTGGATGAGAAGGACAAGCTGATTCAAATCTTGAAGAAGAAACTGAAAATTTCTGCCACAGAGCATCCACAAACATCAGAACTGGTTTCTCTAGAACAAGAAAAGGAAGCAATTTGACAAGAGGCATTGGACTACAAGGCTAAGGCATTGCATCTAGAACAAGAAAAGGTGAATTGGTCACAAGGGAAGACAAAATTATTGAACAAGGTTGTAGTTGTACCTCCTGTTGCAGAAGTTGGGCCAAGCATTGAAGGACTTGTCTAGGATATGTCACAAGTTATCCTGAAGGTAGGAGAAATCAAGGGTTTAAAAGGGGACATAGATAAGTTGAAGCAGGAAATTCAAGCAAAGGATGAAAGAATGGATAAATTTAAAAAGGAGAATCAAGCCTTACAGAAAAAGATAGACAAGTTGAAAATAAGATTAAGAGGCAAAGGAATGTTGCAGGGAGCCAAGCATATCATTTGGGATTCTATAGTTACTAAAGATGCCAAGTTCAAATTGTATTTAAACTTCATCAATGATAAAGATAGCATGGCCATCACAGTCAGAAGTAGGTGCACTGTTGTAAATGAGACTTTAGCAAAGAAACCATCAGAGTGGGCCCAAAATGACATAAACCTGCTAAGCTCCATCCCTACTGTAGAACTTTAGACCATTGGATTCAAAGATAGAACTACATTGATCATCTGGGCCAGGAGGGTTATTGCTAAACAAAACCTGCTCAAATCAGTCCAAACCAAGGCAACACAAATGGAGAGAAGTGTGCAAGAGTTCAAGGATTTGTTTGAAGAATTGTTTATTAAAGGCCTCCTACCATTTTGGGATGGAAAAGGAAAATTATATGATCAGGAATAATACAATGCTCGCCTCACTCAATGAACAATGGATCATTCCAAGTTTAAAAAACTAGAGGAAAACTTGAAAGGAGCAACCCTGGTTGAACATCTGATTATAGATTTTGAGATTCTGAATCAGTTCAAAACAGTGAAAATTGGACTGCCAATCATGAAACATGCCTCCGGCATTGACCTGGAGATCATGATAAAAGAAATGATGGATTATGATATCCATTCTTACTTGCAATGGAAGGAGATAATACGAATGGGTAGGACAAAGTGCATCTTTCCAAGGTCCAGTAAATGACGTGCAGGTGTCATTGAAGATGGTCCATCAAACAAAAGACCATAGAAGAAACCAATGGCAAAGAAAGGAGATAAATCTTCAGAGGAGTTAAATCCAGATCATCAAACATTTCCTTGTTAATCATTGTAATCGGTCCCAATACCGAAACTATCATTTGTAATCATTAAAATCAAATTAGAAGTTGAAACGTTTCATTTCAGTTATTGTAATCAGTTTCAAACTGAAGGAACTCGAATTGTATAAGTATTAGAGGTTCCAAATGTATTAATGTTGGTATAAGTGCAAGGGCACTATTTTAGCTATTTGGAACTTGAAATGTAATTTTCTGAAGCCGAATTGAATACACATGTAGAAGTCTTGAATTTTCCATGAAAATATTCTAATGGTGGTGATATGAGTTTTGTCTCCTCTATTTGTATGTATTTCCTATATTTCTAATTTCATTTTCATTTTCTTATGTTTAAATTGGATATTCCAAGGCCTAGAATTCATCTTGTGATGCTCTCAGCTGAACCAATTTAAATTGTGTTAAGTTCTTCCTAACTAATTCAGAATTCATTCCTTTAATGCTCTGATGCAGTTATATGTTTTATTTTCTTCCTACACTCTACAAACTTACAAATTATAACTCATATTTATCACCTCATTTATCCTTTATCCTCTAGATATTTCTACTAGCCAGTGACTTCTTCTATTCATTTTTAGAAGTTTGACTACATAGCCCTAAGTGTCCCTCCCCTTCCTTGCCAACAAAATTATAAAAACCCCCCAAAACAACAAAACCTATCCATTAATTGTCAAAGAAACACCAAGTGACAGAAGATAGCCCTCTCTGAGCTGAGAAGGCTAGTACCCAGCTCTAAAGTTGGTTTGTAGGTTACCTCTATCGTTTGTTTTATTAGCCGAAAAAATTTACACAGTGTTAACATTATGGCGTCGTTGTCGGGGATCAAAAGTGAAATCTTCCCGGGGAAAAGAATGACCTAAAGCTTCATATTTGATTCGTGAGGGTGATAGTGAATCAAACACCTTATTGGATGAAACTAAATTTACCTTGGTGACTCCATTATAAAGAGACCAGTAGGATAAAGTAGTTTGAGTGAGAAGTCCCGGCTCGCAAGAGAATTCATACCAAGAGAAATCCAAACCCAGAAGCAACAATCCCTTTGTCTCATCCTGAAAAACTTGTACACACAATACAATAAAAGTCAATAAGACCAGTTTTGTGTCTAGACAGATATCTATCCTTGCCCAAATATGTTGTGAAAAGCATTGAATACCTTGAGTTTGATTTGAAATTTGAGCAAACTCTGTTCAAAACTAAATTTGAGTCTTGTTTAAATGATATCATCTTTGATAAGAAGAGGTTCCAAGATTTAATTTTAGTTGCCTCTACTAAACCTCTTGTGATTCCTATTCATAACTAGTAGCCACTTCAAATTCTTACTGCAGCCATGCCAGCTAGGTTTTCCCCTCTTGTTCTACCTTCTCAGTTACATGATTTTCCTCGAGAATATAATATGAGGATTACGTTGTATGATGTTGAAGGCAATGTGTTAGCCCAAAATCACTTAGAATGGTTCAATGATTTTGAAGAATTATAAGAAGAAGATGCAAAAATGAGGTTGTTTGCAAAATGTCTTGTAGGATAAGTCATAAAATTGTTCAGATCTCTCCCAGTAGAAAGTATCCAAGATTTTGAAGAATTTTAAACAAGTTTTCTTGCAAAGTGGGGTGACAAGAAAAACCCCCTTGATTTGTTAACCCAGTATAACAACATGAGAAGGTCACCTAATGAAATGGTGCAGTATTTTTTGGATAGATTTATATAGGTCTACAACTCAATTCCTACTAAAGTAAAAACTCCTTCTAGAGCTGCTCAGATTAGATATGTTGATTCCTTTGAAAGTAATTTTTCTTTTTTGTTATGGGAAAGAAAATCTTCTTCACTAGATGATATGATGAATGATGCAATAGAAGTTGAAGTAAATCTAATGGCTTCGGGAAAGATCAAAGTTAATTCTGACAGGGACATGAACAAGGCTCAAGATAAGGCACAACCTTCAAACTCACAATCAACAGAAGAGAGGTTTGAGTTGACAATGAAGAACATGGATAAAATCATGGAAAATATATCTTTATATAATAAGACTAACACCAGAGATCAAGCTGATGTTCCACCCAGGAATCAGAGGAGACCAACAGTTAAACAAATCAGACAAAGAGATCAGAGGAACCAAAATGATCAACAAATAAGACCTCCTTTTCAAAATAATTATGTAAATGAAAATTTTGAATACAATATACATTGTTGTGATGGTGATGAAACAAAGGTGTTTTTAACTAAAGAAGAACATCATTAGTTCATGGATGCAAATGAAATATTCATGCAGGAAAATGAGGAAAGGTTGTCAGTGGAAAAACAAGAATATCAACAGGGCTTCATAATTCCATCATGCAATTCTAGAATCAATATAATCTTCGAAATAAAAAGGTACTTGTAAATCTTCTAAAGGGAAATCTTACCAAAGAAGCTCAAAATAATATACCTTCTTCAAGTCAGCCTAAGAAGGAATCTGTTGCAAAGGATGTTGAGGAGAAAGGAAAGTAGAAGAAAGAACCTCCAAAGAAAACACCTGAAACAAGAAAGGAGGCAGTCATCAAAGAGGTAGAGAAAACCCCTTCTTCCTTTAACTTTGAAAGTGAGATGGCCAAAATTAAAATTTATGTTCCAATCAATGAGATGATAAAGAATAGTCAATATAGAAATCATATCATTAAGATGCTCAATATGGAAGAAACTTTTGATACTATGAATATACAAGATGATCATCATTCCATCTTGTTTGACCCATGTGTGGAGGAGAGTAGTAATGTTGATGAGGTCACCCTTTCTATGTCAGTCTGAAGATTCATGATATGACTCTTCACAATGCTATGTTGGATTAAGGATCATCCCATAACCTGATGCCTGATTTTGAAAAGGAATTTATATTGTTTTCTTTTTCCTTAGAGCACACCATTGTTGGTGTTTTATTACAGAAGGATGAGAAGAATTTTGAGAGCCCTATAGCATACTAAAGCAATATATTGAGGGATTCCCCATTGAAGTATGATATCATGGAAAATCAGGCATATGCGCTAGTCAAGGCCCTAAAGGAGTTTAGATTTTATAACTTTCATTCTCATACCACTGCCTATGTTCCCAACAGTTCTGTGAAAGACATTTTAACTCAGCCTGATCCTGAGGGAAAAGGTTCAAGTGGATAGTTGTGTTGTTGGAATATTACCTTGAGATAAAAGCTACAAAGTTGATCAAGGGGAAGGGACTTGCAAAGATGATGGCACAGACAAATTTTGAGCTCTTGGGAATAAATTTCATGGCTGACTTGTCAGCAAATTTAGAAGAAGAAAGGGCCCCTCACGTATCTCAAAGATTACTTGACTCCCCATGGTATGTTGATATTATCTATGTGTTGAGAAATTTGCAGGATCCTCCTGAAATGAGCAAAACCAAGGGAAGTTTTTTAAATATAAAAGCAACAATTTTTTTTATTGTGAATCAATATTTGTATTGGAAGGATCCAAGAGGAATCTTGTTGAGTTGTTTGTTGGAGGGAGAAGTAGAAAATACCATCAAAGAGTTTCATAAAGGTGATTGCGGAGGGAAACATTATTGGAAAAATACTATGCACAATATATTGATGGTTGGGTTCTATTGACCTAGCATTTTTTCTAATGCCTACAAAGAAGTTTCAAGCTGTCATGAATGCCAATTTTTTTATGGGAAGAGAAAATTGCCACCTTTTCCCTTGAAGCTCATCTATGTTGAAGCACCTTTTAGACAATGAGGCATTTACTTCATAGGAGAAATTAATCCACAGTCCTCATCTCAGCACAAGTGGATATTGAAAGCCACAAATTACTTCACCAAGGGTATTCAAGCAATTCCCACCAGGCAAGCCACAGATGTTGTTATCATTAAGTTTTTGGAGAGCAATATTTTGTCCAGGTTTGGGTGTCCAATCAAAATCATTACAGATAATGCAGCAAAATTTAAGTCCAAGATGATGGAAAACTTTTGCAGTGATTACAATATAACTCTTTGCCATTCCACATCCTATTACACTCAAGGTAATGGATTGGTTGAGCCATCCAATAAGAGCTTAACTAGAATTATAAAGAAGTTGTTGCAAGATAACAAAAAGGCTTGGCATAAAATGCTCATCCATGAACTATGGGATGACATGATCACTACTAAAAGATCTATTGCTACTTCACCCTTTCAAATTGTGTATGGCACAGAGGAAATTTTTCCTACTGCATTAGGATTGCCAATGATGAGATTTCTACAGAAGCAATATGTTGAACCAGATTCCACTCAAAGGAGGATAAATGAAAGGATCAATGTCCAAAAAACAAGAGAGAAAGATTTCAACAACTTTCAAATGCACCAAGACAAGATTAAAAAGGATTTTGAGAGGAATACTAAGGAAAATGATTTTGAACTGGGGAATTTGGTGTTGAGATGGGATGCCAGAAATGAAGACAGAGGAAAGCATGGGAAATTTGACCATCTGTGGCTGGGACCTTAAACAATTGTGGCATACCATGGAAATAATGCTTATCTACTACAAGAACACAATGGAGATTTCGTCAGTGGAGGACCTATGAATGGTAGGTTTCTCAAACATTGTATCGTTTAAAATAATTTTCACCCTTTCCATTCATTGTATATAACCATTTTTGTTTCTCAGTCGAAGCAATTGAGATCAAATCATCATAAATTGAAGCCCGAAGCGAAGGCCCTAAGTTATGATGAGTATGATTTGATTTTTGTGAATAAGATGTTGATCGATTTAATTGCAGGAGTAAAATAAATCCCAATGGGTAGGAACTTGGTTTGTCATTCTTTGCTACCTCGTTGGGAGGATAGCATCCCCAGTTGGAGTTGATGTTATCACCAGTAAAAATATTGTGAGAAATCAAGGTTTCTCGACTTAGAGAGGTGCTAAACCGATTTGGAAGCACGACAAACTAGAGATGGGAATAAAGCTGGCAGAAGGAAGCTAAATCTAGTGGGGCACTAAGGTGATGGAGCCCGATACATCATAGATCGTGAACTCCTCATATTGACAGTCGAGGATCATTTCAGGGGGAGGAGTTGTGTGGAGGATAATTCTTGAAAGTGGGCCAGAAACTAAACCATGGTTTTCGGTCGGGACCATGTGGCGCCAGTGGGTGCATTTTGGGGCGAGAATCGAGTTACCCCAAACCACTTCCTCGTGCCCTCGAATAGGAAAAGTATATAAAGGGAATTTGTTGTTTATTTTATTATTTTTCAAAATAATGGAACGTTTGAAAGTTGGCGTGACCACCCCCATTCAACTGCAACTCAATAGTACACCAGTTTCATGCCATTTCTTCTCATTTCCAAGTATTTATCATCACCTCCATGGACCCTATCATAACTTCAGTGACAGAGAAAGACCCTGTGTCAAATGAAGAATCCCTAATTGATCGTGATTCAGACGTTTTCGACACATAAATCACCATTTCACCCATCTATGTGTCCAGAAGCAATATATTCGATAATGTAGGAAATCATATACCATTCCTTGAAGCAGTCTAGGACACCATAGTCCCTTATGCTGTGGAAGTCATTTTCCCTTTTTCCTAATTCATAGGTTGGTGCGCGAAGCAGTATTCATAGGAAGAGAAATTCAACATAAACAAACAGAGGTATGAGGTCATGTCTAGGATAGAGAGTCTATCAATTCGTGATACCCTCGGTATACCAGAGTATTTCTCCATTGTGTCTGAACCTTTCAATGAATAAAAGTTAATTAGGGTATACAGAGAGTGTCCATCAAAATTCATAGATCTATTTTTATAGACCATTATCAAACCAGAATATATTTCAGAGAGTCTGTCTTTGCCAATAAATGTGAGTATAATGGTCATTGAGGTCCAATGGGTATGTTCCATGTTGAGTCAGCTTTTAGGTCTAGATAATGACAAACTTGTGGTCAAGGTCATGTTGGGTTTCCTGTTGACATTTTTTTAGTTAGAGTCTGGTATGACAGTTTGTATCAATTTTGATCAATTCATAGCTGATAATATCCATAAAGAGCTAGTGAATTTTTTCTCTCTAATACATGTCATATATTATACCCATTTGCTGAAGATTTTCTTAGAAACAAATATGAGAGAATTTCCTGAAGCGACATTCATATCAACTAAATGTAAGAGGATACATTGCACATATTCATCAACAAAGTCATGTCCAGGATTTACAGTTTGATTTTCAACACCAACCTACCTAGAGTGTTGGATGACATGAGGACCTATCTTCAGCCAAATCCAAAAAACAGAGTGGGGGACTGCGTACTAGTCATGCATTCAACAGTAGTATGGGTTTATGGTTGTCATGAATCCCCTTACCTGTTGCCTATTTTTCTGACCCCCAAAGTCTTTTCCCTTGAATTCATCAGGCAAAGAATCATATCTAAGACAAAACATTTCCTAAAATTGCACAAAGGCTCCAACCTTAAATTCTGTTTTATCATTGGACCCTTCATTGTCAAAACTAGATCATTCTTATCTCATATTCAAGAAAATTTCAAAGAGTTTGGTTTTGCACAGCTACAGGGAAGAAGATATGATCCACATTAAATCATATCCAAGAGAAGACTGATGAACAAATAGGCCCCTTATTAGCATGAACATGTTGAGGGTTTTAATAAGTTGGAAAATCTAGAAGTCTGTGTTCATATGGAAACAATCTTGCAACCAGCTCAAACACAGCAAGTGGAGGAAACCCTGCAACAGAGTCAAACACAACAAGCTCCTTAGAAAATGATATTCAAATTCCCCAAGGTAAGTGTTTACAACAAGAGAAGAAGTTCAGAGGCCATGGGCACCAGTGATCAACATACTGCCTCTAAGAAGATGAAGATTACACAATCCCTACGAATAGTGGATTTAGAGGAGAAAGAGCCTAAATAACAAGTGAATATGGATATGGTGGAGAGTTGTACTAGCACTGTAGAGGTTTAAAAGGGAAGTAAGATCCAAAGTGAAGAAATATCAAGAACCTTTAGCAACAAAAAACACATATTTGATAAGACATCTGGGGAAACTTATCAATCTAAAGAAGATTTGGAAAAACAATATGCTAAGAAAGGAAACATGGCTATGGGTGAGATGAGGGAGTTAGTCCCTGAAGTGGAAAATATTTCTCAGCACAAGTCTTCTCTTTTCATAGTAAAGGATATTGAGAATAGGACCTTTAATATAGCAGTTGCATATGAAGAAAAGTTATTTGAGATGAAGATAAAGTATGACAACATCAATGCTCCAGAAAAAGTCAAATTCCACAGTAATACCAGTGATATGTTATATTCAGATTACCCGAGTCTAATCTTGAAGAATTCCAAGCTGTCATCTTATGCAATGAAATTGGAAGGAAATTTGAGGCAAGAAAAGGCATCCAACAGAGCTTGGAAGACGTGGGTCAAGAGGTTGGAATCTTAAGGCCCCCAAGGGGTGAAATCCTCATTGTATGAGAAGGACAAACTTATTCAAATCTTAAAGAAGAAACTAAAAATTTTTACCACGAAGCATCCACAAACAACATAACTGGTTTCTCTAGAACAGGAAAAGGAAGAATTTCGACAAGAGGCATTAGACTACAAGGCTAAGGCATTGCAGCTAGAAAAAGAAAAGTTGAATTGGTCACAAGGACAGACATAATTGTTGAACAAGTTTGTAGTTTTACCTCCCGATGCAGAAGTTGGGCCAAGCACTGAAGGACTTGTCTAGGGTATGTCATAAGTTAGCCTGAAGGTAGGAGAAATCAAGGGGTTAAAAGGGGACATAGAGAAATTGAAGCAGGAAATGCAAGCAAAGGATGAAATAATGGCTAGATTTGAAAAGGAGAATCAAGCCTTACAGGAAAATATAGACAAGTTGAAAAGAAGAATAAGAGGCAGAGGACTGTTGGAGGGAGCCAAGCATATCATCTGGGATTCTATAGCTGATGAAGCTGCCAAGTTTAGAGTGTATTTAAACTTCATCAATGATAAAGACAACATGCCCATCATAGCCAGAATCAGGTGCACTGTTGTAAATGAGACTTTAGCAAAGAAACCATCAGAGTGGGCCCAAAATTCCATAAAGCTTCTAAACTCTATATCTACTACAAAAATTCAGACCATTGGAGTCAAATATAGAACTACATTGATCATCTGGGGCAAGAGGGTTATTGATAAACATAACCTATTGAAATCAGTCCAAACCAAGGCAACATAGATGAAGAAAAGTGTACAAGAGTTTAAGAAACTATTTGAAGAATTGTTTATTAAAGGCCTCCCACCATTTTGGGATGGAAACGGAAAATTTTATGATCAGGAATAATACAACACTCACCTCACTCATTGCAGAATGGATCATTCCAAGTTTGAAAACCTAGAGGAAAACCTGAAAGGAGAAACCCTGGTTGAACATCTGATTACAGATTTTGATATTTTGAATTAGTTCAAAACAATGAAAATTGGACTACTAGTCATGACATATGCCTCTTGCATTGACCTGGAGATCCTGATCAAATAAATGATGGATTATTATATCCCTTATGACTTGCAGTGGAAAGAGATAGTACGGTTGGGTAAGACAAAGTGCATCTTTCCAGGGTCCAGTAAATGACATCCAGGTATCACTAAAGATGGTCGATCAGACAGAATACCATAGCAGAAACAAATGGCAAAGAAAGGAGCTAAAGAATCAGAGGAGTTAAAGACATATCATCAAACATTTCCTTGTTAATCATTGTAATTGATCCCAATACCGAAACTATAATTTGTAATCATTTTAATCAGTTAAGAAGCTGAAATATTTCATTTCAGTTATTGTAATCAGTTTCAAACCAAAGGAACTAGAATTGTATAAGTATTAGAGGCTCCAAATGTATTAATGTTGGAAGAAGTGCAAGGGCATGATTTTATCTATTTGGAACTTGAATTGTAATTTTCTGAAGATGAATTGAATACACATGCAGAAGTCTTGAATTTTCCATGAAAAGATTCTAATGGTGGTGATCTGAGTTTTGTCTCCTCTCTTTGTATGTATTTCTTGTATTTCTGCTTTCATTTTCATTGTCTTCTATTTAACTTGGATAGTCAAAGGCCCGGAATTCATCTTGTGATGCTCTTGGCTGAAGCAATTTAAACTGTGTTAAGTTCTTCCTAACTAGTTCAGAATTCATTCATTTAATGCTCTGATGCAGTTATATGTTTTATTTTCTTCCTACACTCTGCAAACTTACAATTTATAACTCAGATTTATCGCCACATTTAGCCTTTATCCTCTGGAGAGTTCTACTGACCAGTTAGTGCTTCTATTCATTTTTAGAAGTTTGACTCCATAGCCCTAAGTGTCCCTCCCCTTCCTTGCCATCAAAATTATAAAACCCCCCAAAACAACAAAACCTAGCCATTAATTGTCAAAGAAACACCAAGTGATAGGAGAGATCCCTCTCTGAGATGAAAAGGATAGTATCCATCTCTAAAGTTTGTTTGTAGGTTACCTCTGTCGTTTTTTTTTATTATACGAACAAATTTATAGAGTGCTAACTTTTTGGAGTCGTTGTCGGGGATCGAAAGTGAAATATTCCCTGGGAAAAGAATAACTTGAAGCTTCAGCTTTGATTCCTGAGGGTGACAATGAATCAAACACCTTATTGGATGAAACTAAATTTACCCTGGTGAATCCATTATAAAGAGACCAGTAGCATAAAGTATTTTGAGTGAGAATTCTTGGCTCCCAGGAGAATTCATACCAGAAGAAATCCAGACCCAGAAGCAGTTATCCCTGTGCCTGATCCTGAGAAACATGTACACAAAATAAAATTAAATTCAATAAGCTCAGTTCTATGTCTAGACAAATATCTATCCTTGCCCAAAGATGGAGTGACAAGCATTGAATACCTTGAGTTTGATTTGAAATTTGAGAAAACTCTATTTAGAACTAAATCCGAGTCTTGTTTGAACGAGATCATATTTGATAAGAAGAGGTTCCAAGATTTAATTTTAGCTGCCTCTACTAAACCTCTTGTGATTCCTATTCAGAACTAGCAACCACTTCAAGTTCTTACTACAACGATGGCAGCTAGGTTTTCCCCTCTTGTTCTACCTACTCAGTTACATGATTTTCCTTAGGAATATAATCTGTGGATTAAGTTGTACAATGTTGAAGGAAATGTGTCAGACCAAAATCACTTGAACTGGTTCAATGATTTTTCACACTTAGAAGAATTAGATTTTGAAGATGAAAAAATGAGGTTGTTTGCACAAAGTCTTGCAGGAGAAGCCAGAAAGTGGTTCATAGCTCTCCCAACAGCAAGTATCCAATATTTTGAAACATTTGAAACAAGTTTTCTTTCAAAGTGGGGTGACAAGAAAAACCCCCTTCAGTTGTTAACCCAATATAACAACATGAGAAGGTCACCTGATGAAATGGTACATGATTTTTCGGCTAGATTTATAAAGGTCTACAACTCCATTCCTACTAAAGTAAAACCTCCTCCTATAGCTTCTCAGCTTAGATATGTTGATTCCTTTGAAAGTGATTTTGATTTTTTGTTAAGGGAAAGAAGATCTTCTTCACTAGATGATATTATGAATGATGAAATAGAAGTTAAAGTAAATCTAATGGCTTCAGGAAAGATCAAAGGTAATTCTGACAGGGACATGAACAAGGCTCAATATAAGGCACAACCTTCAACCTCACATTCAACATAAGAGAGGTCTTAGTTGATGATTAATACCATGGAGAAACTCATGGAAAATATGTCTTTAGATAATAAGCCTAACACCGGAGAGTAGGTTGATGTTCCACCCAGGAATCAGAGGAGACCAGCAGTTCAACAAATCAGACAAAGAGATCAGAGGAACCAGGATGATAAGCAAATAAGACCTCCTTTTCAAAATAATTATGTAAATGAGAATTTTGATGAAAATTTTGAATACAATATGTGTAACACTCCCCCGGTCATCATCCAACCCACTAGCCAGGCAGACGCTACTTTGCAGAACAACATCATTTTATGTTTAATTAATAACATACATTTAAAACAAGTTAAACACATTTAAACTTAGAGTTAGCACAAAATTACTGCTGACATAAATAATCCATGGAATTAACATTAATTCATATGCACAGCAGAATACATGATAAATATAAATACACGGACATGCAAAACATAATTAAAACAATGTCTAGTACTTATCTTTGAAACGATGGTAATTCCACCAACCACGTGTAGGCCTTCCACGAACCTCCCATCCTTAGACCATGCTGCTCATCAAGCTAAACAGTGGGTCACCCCCAAGCTGGGACTAAGCTCCACCCAAAGGCAAGGAATCCTAGGCTAGGCTAAGGTTACAGGGAAAACAACACAGAACAACTGGAAGGATTTTTCCCAGAAAGCCATCTTACGCCCACTACTCCCGGACTCTCATTCCCCACATGCATGTTCCACCCAGGAGTATACACCTTCACAAGCACATTCCATCAGTTCTACACCTCCATCTCTAGGTCTCGACAACAGGATGGATCAGGAAGTCTCAGAGACCGAAGCTGGTGCTGGACACTCTCTGGAAGAAATCACTTCCCAGCAAACTCTCTCACTTGGAAAGAGTTGCTCACTGGCCTGAAAACCTACCTCTTCCAACAACAATCACCTCCCTCACCTGGAGAGAGGTTACACATAGGCTTGGAATGGACTTACACTGGGCCAGCAAGCCACGCATAGTCCAGCACTGTGTGGCCACAACAACCAACTAGGAAAATAGACACGGGCTTCCCAAACAGGTGACAGTCACATACTTCAACCCAACCAGCTCAACAATCATGGAATAGACTCACAATTATGGTTTTCTTAGGGACGTGTGACCAAAAATCAACACAGGGGTCGACACAGGCTCCATGGTTCAGAACAGAGGGTGCACCGGCTTTTTCAGAAATCAACTCAGGATTTTCGGCTTTCAGGGTTGCACCAGGGTATTTTTGCAGAGGTCAGACCATTCATGTTCAGACGGTTGGGTGGAATTGAGGTGGAACCCCCACCACGTCTCATCTCAGCCATTTTATTTGCATGGGCTTGGGTTGACACTTGTCACCCATGAAGTTGCATGCTTCCATCAGCGTGCGTTCCTTCCACCCTTTTGGAAGTCACATTTCAATCCAAAAGAACTTAGGATAAAACATAATACTCACATGTCTTTTGGAATAATATTAAAATATTATTCCCTAAGGAATTAAGTCCCTAGGCTCAAGACTTAGCCCCATTTTCCCACCTTCCAGCCCCTAATCCCTTGCCCACTCTATGGAAGCTTAGTCTCCCATCACTCATTCATCATGGTCGGTCTGCACGCGGCGGTGTTTATATTTTTATTAATAATGTGCATAGATAAATGTACAAAATCAGGCTCTTGTCCTTCAACACTTAGGCTCTCTGGCCTAATAATCACATAATCCCACCAGCTTATATAAACTTGGCTCACCAACCTATAAGACATTTTTACAACTCATTTCGTAAACAAGATTTACAACTGGGCTCGGCCTTGGGGACATTACAATATGCATTGTTGTGATGGTGATGAAATAGAGGTGTTTGTAACCAAAGAAGAACATGATTAGTTCATGTATGCAAACGAAATATTCATGCAGGAAAATGAGGAAAGGTTTTCCATGGAAAAAGAAGATTAGCAAACAAGGTTTAATAATGCCATCATGCAATTCTAGAAGAAATATAATCTTTAAATAATAAGGTACCTGTAAATCCTCCAAAGGGAAATCTTACCAAAGAATCTCAAAATAATATACCTTCTTCAAGTCAGCCTAAGAAGGAATCTGTTGCAAAGGATGTTGAGGAGAAAGGAAAGCAAAAGCAAGAACCTCCCAAGAAAACACCTGAAACAAGAAAGGAGACATTCATCAAAGAGGTAGAGAAAACCCCTTCTTCCTTTAACTTTGAAAGTGAGATGGCCAAAATTAAAATTTATGTTCCATTCAATGCGCTGATAAAGAATAGTCAATATAGAAATCAGAGCATTAAGATGCTCAAGATGGAAGAAACTTCTGATACTCTAAATATACAAGATGATCATCCTGCCATCTTTTTTGGCCCACGTGTGGAGGAGAGTAGTAATGTTGATGAGGTCCCCCCTTTCTATGTCAATCTGAAGATTCATGATATGACTCTGCACAATTCTATGTTGGATTCAAGAGCATCCTATAACATGATTCCCAAGGTAGTAATGGACCAATTGGGCTTGGATATTACAAGGTTGTACAAAGATATTTTCTCCTTTGATTCAAGGAAGGCGAAGTGCATAGGCCTAATCAAAGCTCTGGTGGTATCTTTGTCTCCAATTCCAACAAAAAATATGGTCATGGATGTAGTGGTTGTTGATATGCCTCCTAAGTTTGGCATGCTATTATCTAGGTCGTGGGCTGCAAAGTTGAAAGGGACTCTACAAATGGATATGTCATATGCCACTATCCATGTTTTTGGTAAATATAGGAGGTTGTACAGGGAAGTATTGCTCAAACACATGGTCAGTGATAAAGCCTAGCCAAATAACCACCCCATTTATTCTGTGGAAACTGAGATTGGTTCCTCTATTTTCTTTAATCATTTGAGTTTTTAAGATAAGGTGCCTGACACTAACATGACTGCTAGAGAAAAATGTGATCAACAGACTAGGAAAATTTCAGAACAACAATACATTGCAGAGAATGAGATGTGGAACATGAGATTTGGTGGGGTTGTTAGTAGAGGAGCAGGAGATGGTGTGTGCATTAACCCCCCAGAATAGACACAAAACTTTGTTCTTATAAGATTTCTTTTGAATGCACAGATAATATGGTTGAATATGATGCATTAGTATTGGGATTGAATACTTTGAAAGAAATGGGTGCTAGGAGGATAGTTGTTCATGGAGATTCTGAGTTGATCATAAATTAGGTGACGGGAATATATCAAGTAAATCATCCCATATTAAGAGCATATAGGAATATAGTTCTTGACCTATTTGAAGAATTTTTAGAATATAGCCTCTTAGTGATTCCAAGCGGTCAGAATCATATTGTTGATGCTCTAGCTACTTCAGCCTCAATTTTCAAAATTTCATTTTTTCCTAACAGGGGATATGAGATTGAGTTCAAGCATAGACCGATAGTGCCTAACAATATTAAGTACTGGCAGGTTTTTGAAGATGATAAACAAATAGAAAGTTTCCTTAATATGGATGGTGAATTTTCAAGTCTGAATATTGATGAGGAATATTGTTGTGAAGAAGAAGATGCAACTGTGTTTGCAAATGATGGCTATTTCAAAGATCATATTGTTGTCAAGGATATAATTTAGCTAAAAAATAACATCATTCACAAAGGCCTGGTCCCATTAGAAAAACTCTTTGACAACAATGATGTGGCCAGGAGTCCTAAAATTACTGCAAATGATGGAGATGTTAAAGATTGCAACATTGGGACTCGACAATATCCCAATATTTTCAAGTTGTCCAAGAGACATAGCCCAGAGGTTAAGCAAAGGTATATCAATTTAATGAAATAATTTTCTGATGTTTTTTCTTGGAGTTATGAGGATCTGAAATTTTATGATACCAAGGTGATTCAACATGTGATTCCAATCAAAGAGGATCATAAACCTTTCAAACATAAATTAAGAATAATAAATCCTTTGTTGATTCCCTTGATTGAGAAAGAGATAAAGAAGTTGTTTGAAGCCAAGATCATAGTGTCTCTGAGGTTTTCTAAGTGGGTGGAAAATCTGGTACCTGTTAGAAAGAAGAGTGGAAAGATCAGATTATGTGTAGAATTCAGAAATCTGAACAAGGTATTTCTCAAGGACAATTACCCACTACCTAAGATGGATCACATTCTACAGAAAGTAGTTGGTTCTAAAAAATGTCAATGATGGATGGTTTCTCTGGGTACAATCAAATCATGGTGCATCCCAATGATCAGGAAAAAACAACCTTTACAACACCATGGGGCACCTTCATGTATGCCAAGATGCCTTTTGGGATCATGAATGCAAGGGAAACTTTCCAAAGAGCCATGGATATAGATTTTGCTGATGAGAAAGACAAATGTATTGTTATTTACTTAGATGATATCACTATATATTTAGTTTCTGATGAAGAACATCTTAACCATCTAAGACGGGATTTTCAAAAATGTAGGAATTTTGGCATTTCATTGAACCCCAAAAAGTCTAATTTTAGCATGCAAGAGGGGAAGTTTCTTGGGCACATTATTTCAAAGGAGGGAATAAATATATACCCCAATAGAGTTGAGGGAATCCTAAAAATAGGCATACCCAGAAGCAAAAAAGAAGTGCAATCTTTCCTGGGGAAAGTAATTCTTTTGAGAAGATTCATCCCTTACCTGGCTGAAATCATAAAGCATATCACCAACATGCTCAAGAGAGGAAGTGAGACAAACTAGACCCCTAAAGCCAAAAAATACTTTGAAGACATTAAAGTGGCATTGACCAAGGCCCCAATGCTGGCCAGTCCTAATTTTGAAAAGGACTTTATATTGTTTTCTTTTGCCTTAGAGCACACCATTGTTGGTGTTTTATTACAGAAGGATGAGCAGAATTTTGAGATGCCTATAGCATACTATAGCAGGACATTGAGGGATTCCCCATTGAAGTATGATATCATGGAAAATCAGGCATATGCACTAGTCAAGGCCCTAAAAGAGTTTAGATTTTATATCTTGCATTCTCATACCACTGCCTATATGCCCAACAATTCTGTAAAATACATTTTAACTCAGCCTGATCATGAGGGAAAAAGGGGAAAGTGGATAGCTTTGTTGTTGGAATATGACCTTGAGATAAAACCTACAAATTTGATCAAGGGGCAAGGACTTGCAAAGATGATGGCACGCACAAATTGTGAGCTATTGTAAATAAATTTCATTGATGACTTGTCAGCAAATTCGGAAGAAGAAAGGGCCCCTCAGGTATCTCAAAAATTCCTTGACTCCCCATGGTATGTTTATATTATCTATGTGTTGAGAAATTTACAGGCTCCTCCTAAATTGAGCAAAACCAAGGCCAGGTTTTTAAAGCTAAAAGAAGAAAATTTTTGTATTGTGAATCAATCTTTGTATTGGAAGGATCCAGGAGGAATCTTGTTGAGTTGTTTGTTGGAGGGAGAAGTAGAAAATACCATCAAATAGTTTCATAAAGGTGATTGTGTAGGGAAACATTATTGGAACACTACTCTGCACAAGATATTGAGGGTTGGGTTCTATTGGCCTGGCATTTTTTCTAATGTCTACAAAGAAGTTTCAAGTTGTCATGAATGCCAAATTTTTTGTGGGAAGAGAAGATTGCAGCCTTTTCCCTTGAAGCCCATCTATGTTGAAGCACCTTTTAGACAATGGGGCCTTGACTTCATAGGATAAATTAATCCACATTCCTCAACTCATCACAAATGGATACTGAAATCCACAGCACTTCACCAAGGGGATTGAGGTAGTTCCCACTAGGCAAGCCACAAATATTGTTATCATTCAGTTTTTGGAGAAACATATTTTTTCCAGGTTTGGGTGTCCAATCAAAACCATTACAAACAATGCAACAACATTTATGTCCAAGAAGATGGAAAATTTTTGTAGTGATTACAATAAAAATCTTGGCCATTCCACATCCTATTACCCTCAAGGTAATGAATTGGTTGAGTCATCCAATAAGAACTTAACCAGAATTATCAAGAAGCTGCTGCAAGATAACAAAAAGGCTTGGCATAAAAAGCTCATCCATGCACTATGGGATGACATGATCACTACTAAAAGGTCTATTGCCACTTCACCCCTCTAGATTCTGTATGGCATAGAGGCAATTTTTCCTACTACATTAGGATTTCGAATGAAGAAATTGCTACAGGAGAAAGATGTTGAACCATATGCCACTCAAAGGAGGATAAATGAAATGATCAATGTCCAACAAACAAGAGAGAAATATTTCAACAACTTTCAAATGCACCAAGACAAGATTAAAAAGGGTTTTGATAGGAATACTAAGGAAGATGATTTCAAAGTGGGGGATTTGGTGTTGATATGGGATGTCAGAAATGAATACAGAGGAAAGCATGGGAAATTTGACCATCTGTGGTTGGGACCTTAAAAATTTGTGGCATACCATGGGAATAATGTGTATCTGCTACAAGAACACAATGGATATATATTCGGTGGAGGACCTGTGAATGGCATGTTTCTCAAAAATTACATCATTTCAAAAAAAAATCACCCTTTCCATTCATTGTATATAACCATTTTTGTTTTTCAGTCGAAGCAATTAAGATCCAATCAACAGAAATTGAAGCCTGAAGTGAATGCCCTAAGTTATGTTGAGTATGATTTGAGTTTTGTGAATAAGATGTTGATCGATTTAATTGCAGGAGTAAAATAAAGCCCAATTGGTAGGCACTTGGTCTGTCATTATTTGCTACCTCGCTGGGAGGATAGCATCCCCGTTTGGAGCCTATGTTACCACCAGTAAAATTTGTGTGAGAAATCAAGGTTTCTCGACTTAGAGAGGTGTTAAACTAGTTTGGAAGCTTGACAAACTAGAGATGGGGATAAATCTGGCAGGAGGAAGCTAAATCTAGCAGGTTGCTAAGGTGATGGGGCCTGATACGTCGCAGATCATGAACTCCCCATATCGACGGTCGAGGATCATTTTAGAGGGAGGATTTGCATGAGGGATAATTTCCAAAAGCTGGTCGAAAACTAAACCATGGTTTTTGGTCAGGATCATGTGGCGCCACTAGGTGCATTTCAGGGAAAGAAGCAAGATACCCCAAACCATTTCTTCATGCCCCCGAAATTGGAAAAGTATGGAAAGAGAATTTGTTGTTTATTTTATTATTTTTCAAAATAATGGAACATTTGAAAGCTGGGGTGACCACCCCCATTCAACTGTATCTCAAAAGTATGCCAAGATCATGCCATTTCTGTTCATTTCTAGGTATTTCTCATCGACTCCATGGACCCTATCATAACTTTAGTGACAAAGCAAGACCCTGTGTCAAATGAAGAATCACTAATTGACCAAGATTCAGACATTTGCGACACCGAAATCACCATTTCACCCATCTCTGTGTCCAGAAGCAATATGTTCGATAATATAGGAAATCATATACCATTCCTTTAAGCAATCCAGGCCACCATAGTCCCTTATGTTGTGGAAGTCACTTCCCCTTTTCCTGAATTCATAGGTTGGTGCGCGAAGCAGTATTCACAGGAAGAGAATGTCGACATAAACAAACAGGGTTCTAAGGTCATGTGCAGGGTAGAGAGTATATCAATTTTTGATGCCCTCAGTATATCAGAGTCTTTCTCCGATGTGTTTGAACCTTTCAATGAAGAAACGTTAATTAGGGTATACAGAGAGTGTTCATCAGAAGTCATAGATCTGTTTTTATAGACCATTTTCAAACCAAAATACCTTTCAGAGAGTCTTTCTTTGCCAATGATATGAGTATAATGGCCATTAAGGTCCAATGGGTTTGTTCTCTATTGATTTAGATTTTAGGTCTAGATAATGACAAACATGTGATCGAGGTCATGTAGGGTTTATTTTTGAGATTTTTTTATTTAGAGTTTGGTACGACAGTCTGTATTAGTTTTGATCAATTCATAGTTGATAATATCCATAAAAAACTAGTGAATTTTCTCTCTCTAAGACATTTCAGATATTATACCCATTTGCTGAAGATTTTCTTAGAAACAAATAAGAGAGAATTTCCTGAAGAAACATTCATATCAAATGAATGTAAGACGATTACATTGCTCATCTTCATCAAGAAATTCATGTCCAGGGTTTATAGTTTGTTTTTCAACACCAACCTACCTAGAGTGTTGGATGACATGAGGACCTCTCTTCAATCAAATCTAGAAAATAGAGTTGGGTACTGGGTACTCTTCATGCGTTCAACAATAATCTGGGTTTATGGTTGTCATGAATCCCCTTACTTGTTGCCTATTTTTATGACCCCTAGAGTCTTTTCCCTTGAATTCATCAGGAAAAGAATCATATCTGAGACAGAGCATTTCCTGAAATTTCACAAAGCTTTCAACCTTAAATTCCATTTTATCATTGGACCCTTCATTGTCAAAACTATATCATTCTTATCTCATATTCAAGAAAAGCTCAAAGAGTTTGGTTTTACACAGCTATAGGAAAGAAGATAAGATCCACATCAAATCATATCCAAGAGAAGAATGATGAAAAAACATGCCCCTTATGAGTATGAACATGTTGAGGGTTTTGATAAGTTGGTAAATCTAGAAGTTTGTGTTGATATGGAAACAATCTTGCAACCATCTCAAACAAAACAAGTGGAGGCAACCCTCCAACAGATTCAAACACAACAAGCTCCTCAGAAAATGATATTCAAATTTCCCAAGGTAAGTGTTTACAACAAGAGAAGCAGTTCATAGGCCATGGGAACCAGTGATCAGTAGACTGCCCCTAAGAAGATGAAGATTACACAGTGCCCACAGATAATATATTTAGAGGAGGAAGAGCCTAAATAACAAGTGAATATGGATATGGTGGAGAGTTGTACTAGAAATGTAGAGGTTGAAAAGGGAAGTAAGATTCAAAGTGAAGGAATCTCAAGAACCTTTAGCAGAAAAAAACACATATTTGATAAGACATCTGGGGAAAATTATCAATCTAAAGAAGATTTGGAAAAACAATATGCTAAGAAAGGAAGAATTGCTATGGGTGAGATGAGGGATTTAGTCCCTGAAGTGGAAAATATTTCTCAGCACAAGTCTTCTCTGTTCACAGTAAGGGATATTGAGAAGAGGACCTTTAATATAACAATTATAGATGAAGACAAAGTATCTGAGATCAATATAAAGGATGACAACATCAGTTCTCCAGACAAAGTCAAATTCCAGAGGAATACTAGTGATATGTTATATTTAGATTACCTGAGTCTAATATTCAATAATTCCAAACTGTCATCTTATGCAATGAAATTGGAAGGGCAGTTGAGGCAAGAAAAGGCATCCAACAGAACTTGCAGACACAGTTCAATAGGTTGGAATCTTAAGGCCCCCAAGAAGTGAAATCCTCATTGGATGAGAAGGACAAGCCGATTGAAAGCTTGAATAAGAAACCAAAAATTTATGCCATGGAGCATCCACAAACAACAGAACTAGTTTCTCTAGAACAGTAAAAGGAATCATTTCAACAAGAGGCATTGGACTACAAGGCTAAGGCATTGCAACTAGAACAAGAAAAGTTGAATTGGTCACAAGCACAGATAGAATTGTTGAACAAGGTTGTAGTTTTACCTCCTGTTGCAGAAGCTGGGCCCAACACTGAAGAACTTGTCATGGATATGTCATAAGTTATCCTGAAGGTAGGATAAATCAAGGGGTTAAAAGGGGACATAGAAAAGTTGAAGCAGGAAATTAAAGAAAAAGATGAAAGAGTGGCTAAATTTCAAAAGGAGAATCAAGCCTTACAGAAAAAGATAGACAAGTTGAAAATAAGAATAAGAGGCAGAGGATTGTTGCAGGGATCCAATCATATCATATGGGATTCTATAGTTGTTGATGCTTCCAAGTTCAGAGTGTATTTAAACTTCATCAATGATAAAGAGAGCATCGCCATCACAGCCGGAAGCAGGTGCATTGTTGTAAATGAGACTTTAGCAAAGAAACCATCAGAGCTAGCCCAAAATGCCATAAAACTGATAAAATCCATCCCTACTACAAAACCTTAGACCATTGGAGTAAAATATAGAACTACATTGATCATCTAGGCCAGGAGGGTTATTGCTAAACATAACCCACTGAAATCAATCCAAACCAAGGAAACACGGATGGATCAAAGTGTGCAATAGTTCAAGGAATTGTTTGAAGAATTGTTTATTAAAGGCCTCCCACCATTTTGGGATGGCAAAGGGAAATTATATGATCAGGAAAAATACAATGCTTGCCTCACTCAATGAAGAATGGATCATTCCAAGTTTGAAAACCTGGAGGAAAACATGAAAGGAGCAACCCTGGTTGAACATATAATTACAGATTTTGAGATTTTGAATCTGTTCAAAACAATGAAAATTGGACTACCAGTCATGGCATATGCCTCTTGCATTGGCCTGGAGATATTGATCAAAGAAATGATGGATTATTATATCCCTTCTAACTTGCAATGGAAGGAGATAGTATGGTTGGGTAAGACAAAGTGCATCTTTTTAGGGCCCAGTAAATGACGTCCAGGTGTCACTGAAGATGGCCGATTAGACAAAATACCATAGCATAAACAAATTGAAAAGAAAGGAGCTAAAACATCAGAAGAGTTAAAGCCAGATCATCAAATGTTTCCTTGTTAATCATTGTAATTGGTCCCAATACCAAAACTGTCATTTGTAATCATTGTAATCAGTTTAGAAGTTGAAACTTTTCTTTCAGTTATTGTAATCGGTTTCCAACTGAAGGAACTCACTTGTATAAGTATTATAGGTTCCAAATGTATTAATGTTGGCAAAAGTGAAATGGCAGGATTTTAGCTATTTGGAACTTGAATTGTAATTTTCTAAAGCTGAATTGAATACACATGAAAAAGTCTTGAATTTTCCATGAAAATATTCTAATGGTGGTGATTTGAGTTTTGTCTCCTCTCTTTGTATGTATTTCCTGTATTTATGAGTTTGTTTTCATTGTCTTTTATTTAAATTGGATAGTCAAAGGCCCAGAATTCATCTTGTGATGGTCTTGGCTAAATAAATTTAAACTGTGTTAAGTTCTTCCTAACTAATTTAGAATTCATTCATTTAATGTTGTGATGCAGTTATATGTTTTCTTTTCTTCCTACACTCTGCAAACTTACAAATTATAACTCAGATTTATCGCCTCATTTATCCTTTATCCTCTGGATATTTTTACTAGCCAGTCAGTGTTTCTATTCATTTTTAGAAGTTTGAATCCATAGCCCTAAGTGTCCCTCCCCTTCCTTGCCAGAAAAATTATAAAACCCCCCAAAACAACAAAACCTAGCCATTAATTGTCAAAGAAACACCAAGTGATAGGAGAGAGCCCTTTCTGAGCTAAGCAGGCTAGTACCCAACTCTAAAGTTGGTTTGTAGGTTACCTTTGTCATTTGTTTTATCAGCCGAACAAATTTACAGAGTGCTAACAAACAAAAAAATTTTATTTCTATTAATAAATGATCCATAGAAGTGTATAAGTGATATATCCCTAAATTGCACCAGACATGCATACTTGGCATTAGGCCATCCTACTTTCTATCTTTGCCAAGCCATCATTGAACAAGCTCTTCTAAAAAACCATTCTTTTGAAGATGTACGTGCGCTGCACCACTATTTCCTGCGTACACATGCTAGTTGCACCATTACAACCCACGTACACCCACAAAAAAGTGAGAAAATAAAAATTGCAAAGGGATATGGGCTTTTGGGATGTTACCTAACTATTTGACTGCCCATAGCTAGTCACCCAACCATTACTATCTTTTTTTGCCTATAAAAGAAGGGGTTGGGGTCCCATTCCAAGGAGGAAGCACGAGAGCAAAGAAACTCTACCCATTTCAGTATTCCCTCCTTGCCCCAATATTTTGCAACCACATTGCAAGTTTGAGCCAAAATTCCCTTTTCCTCCATTGCAAACCTTTGCCATTTCTAGAGAAGAAGGATACGTGGAAGTATTTGGTGCATGGTGAAGAGGAGCCTAGGACTGAGTTCGAGGAGCAGTTGCCGGTCTTATATTGTAAGTGACTTTTGTGAGATTAATATAAAGAAATACTTTTTCTGTCCCGCTAAATGATGTCTTCAATCTCTATGATTTATTTACATTTTGGTTACGATATCTAACCCACTAATCCATATATAGAATGCATTCTTGTAGTTTCTTGTTTGTCTTTTGGTGAATGTAGGTCAGCCTTGGGAGGAGATTTGCAGTTGAGAAACAACCGAGCGCAAAGGGATCGACACCGGACACGTAGTTCAAGGTAGGACTACTGAATCCCTAGACTTTGTTTTTTATATATGATTGTGGGGTAATGTCGGGATAGTTGTTAAAAGTAGGATACTTTAGACGATTATCTCTTCCTGCACTTTAGAACCCTAGTGTAGTCTGTAGGGGGTTTTCCCACTATAAGAAGAATTGGCGACCATACTGGGGAGCCTATAGGGTTTTTAGGGGATATTGTTTGGGTGCTTTAATTGGTTTAATTGCCTTTTGTCAGTTTTTGTAAGCATCTGAGTCTTTAAGTGACTCTGGTCTTCCATACCAGTACTCCTTGCCTTGTCAGCTTGACTGTTGTTTTCTTTTTTTAAAAGTTACAGAGGTGTACACAGCCTGTAGTGGCTCTGAACGCATACATATGCACCCTAACTTTGGACAGCCCACGTACATATGTAGGCTGCTGAAGTGTCAGTAGCGTGCCTGTGTTGAGAAAATATTTTTTAAGGAAGAGGCAATCATCCTCTTCCCTGTCAGAAGTCATACTTCTCAGGGGTTTTCTTGATCTAGTCTTGGTCTCTGTTATGACAGTCTTTAGCCTGGGTTTGACATCAGTTTGCTTGTCTTTTTTAAAAATATTTCTTTGTGTTTCCTAGCCTTTTAAACTTATTTTTAGCTTGAAGTTTTAAGAAAAATGAGTTGCATTTTGAAAAAAAATTCCCCCTCATGGCCGGGGGGGCCATGAATCATGTATTCATCAGTTTCTTTTAGAATCATTTGTTATTTCTTCTTTGATTGGAAGAAAATATAAAAAACTTATCTTTTTAGGTATCTTTCTTTCTTGGCATTTGCTTGGCATTGTTATTTGAAAAAGAAAAAGAAATTAGCATAGAGTTGTGTTTTCTTCTCATCTTAAAAGCATTTCAAAAGAAAAAATAAAAAAGATAATCCTTCTTTGCTAGTGTTCTTATAATTTTTTTGCAAGAGTCTTAACAACATCAATTGCACTGCCACACCTTTTGAGTAAATCAATCCTTAAAAAGAATGCTAATTAAAATTAACTAGACTTTTTATGTTTGTAGGGTCAACCAACTAGTTTAGGGTTAGGGCCTTGAATTAGGTTGGAGAGGAAACTCCTCAAGGCCTTTAAATCAAAAATTGGAGTCTGAGTTCGGGAGTGTTAAAGTCCAGTAAACATGAAATTTATCTGGGACCCCCCTCTAAAACACGAGGTCGTGTGCGGAAAGGTAGCAGAGATAACCCCTCCAAAGCCGGACCAAGCATAGTGGGGAATGCATATAGAGAAATTATCTTGGGATTCTGTTGATCGCATTTGCCATGGATCTTTGTGGGTCTCAAATCCATTAGAGATCCTCAATCATCTTCCTTAACACTTTATTATGATATCCTTGATAGGTTTCAGTCTTGATAACCTGCTCATTGCGGTCCACCCGACTGTCGATTGTACTCGCCTGGTAATTGTTCACGAGCTGGAAACCTAGTTGCCTTTATTTTAGGGACTTACACAGGTGACTGCGGGGGTATACCGCAGTACCTAAGGCAGACATCGGGCCACGCGTTGTAGAGTATACTCATAGGGTGCTTCCATTTTCGATTTTCACTTGCACCGGTAAGTTGCTCTAGTGTTAGTTGGTGTAATTGTTCTTCCAACTAGTTAGTCGTTTGCTTGATTTTCCTTTAGGAAATTTTAGTGTGTGCTTTGTGCTCCCTAGTTTTCCATAGTGAATTATCCTATCATTTCTTTGGGTCTCTGACCTAGGGTGGTAGACCGCCCACTCTGCTGGTCGTGAGGACTTTTTCGGTCTTCCGCTTAGAAACGTGGAGCTGCCTCTTTATAGGCATTGTTTTGATAACACTGGTTCGCCAGAGTCAATGTGTGAGAATTTTATGGACTTGAATGATTCTGTAAGGGGAGAACCTGTGCATAATATATTCATGGAAAAAGTTCCCGACGATACCAACCAAGGAACCCCTTCGCAAGGGGATTCTTGTGATTTTCCTTTCTTCAAAAACGTTGGTGTCCCTTTGATGGCCACTTTGTACATTCCTGGGTTGAATTTGGAATTATCGGTTTGGTTGGGTACCATTCCAAATGTCCCAAATGCTCTTGATGTTTCTCAGTTAAGAACTTTATGTCATGGGCACAATGTTGATGTTCCTTCATCGGCAAAGTCTTCTCCTCCTCCATCTCCCGCCTCTGGTGAAAGTACAGTTACTAGTAACTGGAATTTTAAACGAAGTAGAAAGAGGAATAATAGGAATAAGAAATCACCAACCTCTACGAGTCATGTTGGAGATAGGTCGTCAACCTCTGCAACTCATGCTGGGGGAAAAAACCCACCCTCTACAAGTCATGTTTGGGGAAAAGGTCCAGTCACTACTAGTCACACTGGAAATAGGTCTGTGGCCTCTTCAATGCATGTTATTGACCCATCACCAACCTCTGCAAGTCATGTTGGAGATGTGAAACTAGCCACTCCTAGTCATGTTGGGGGCATTTATTCTGTTGAGAAACCTAGACGGATAGGACGTAAGCCTAAGTTCCCTTGTAAGCTTTGCAAGGGAGATCACCTTACTCATTTGTGCCCTGGCATTCCAGAGGTACAAAGATTGTGGTCCCTATCTGCAAGATCTTCTAATTCTGAGTCTTTTGAGGTTTCTTCACAGTCTACTCAGCCATTGGTTGAGAAAGTGGTCATGTCGATGCAGTCATTGGTTGATCCCACTCCTCTTTTGAGGGGTGAGGTTCCTTTAGACCATGTAGTCTCACAACCTATTCAACCATTGGTTGAGAAAGTGGTCATGCCGATGCATTCATCGACTGCTCCCACTCCTCTTTTGGGGGGTGAGGTGCCTTTAGACCTTGTAGTCTTGCAGACTATTCAACCATTGGTTGAGAAAGTGGTCACGCCGTTGCAATCTTCAGTTGATCCCACTCCTCTCTTGGGGAGTGAAGTGTCTACCGACTATGTTTTTAGCATTTCCAGTTCCGTACTTTCAAAACAAGGGGGAATTCTGCTCATTCCGAGCACACCCCCTCCAAGCCCTAGGATGGTTTCCTTTGATTGGAATGATCTTGTTGAACCTCATCTTCCTTATTCTGCACCTTTTCAAATAAGGGTTGAAGTTAATTCAACAAACAATTATCGATGTATTGTGGATGAAGGAGATTCTGCAAGTATTTTATCCTCCTCGGTTTGGAAAGTCTTGGGATCTCCCTAGCTTGTGTATGCTTCACATGAGTTGTTGGATTTTGACAGACGTCCTAGTGAATATTTGGGGATTCTTCCTCAATTGCCTATCTCATTAGGTGGGAATATTTTCCTTGTCGATGTTATAGTGGTGCAAGGCCCGTTAGATTTTAATATGCTTCTTGGGCGTGATTATGTATATGTTATGAACGTTGTGGTATCTATGCTCTTTCGGGTGATGCATTTCTCTCATAATGGAAGCATTGTCACTATTGACTAGCTGGCATATGATAATCACCATCCTAATTTGGAATTATTTCATACTACCCCTTTACATGTTCCTAGTGTTCATGTAGACTCTATCCCACCATGGGTTAATTACGTGGTGTCTTATCCTTGGTGTTCAATTGATTCTAAGTAGGAACCTGTACAATCATGTTTGCCTTCTCGAGACTTGGTCTCAACAATTTATCCATTGGTTTATCCAATGGGGGCATGGGAGCCCTTGCTTCTCCCTCTCGGTCCAAGTGATCTTGAGTCTCCTTATGAGTTTGATCTCATTGTTTGTAGATCCTTAAACCCGTGTGATTGTGATTCTTCACTGATAGACTCTGCCAATCCTGGCCACTACCTCCATCGTCATATGGAATATGGTCTCCATCGTCATATGGAATATGGTCAGTTTACTTCACCCTTTGGGATGGTCGACCCTCGTTTGTGTGATTTCTTGGATTTTGAATTAACTTCGGATGAGGCTATCCTTGAAGCCATGACTACAGTTTCTATACCAAGGGAGGACTCACACTGTGGTTTGTGTTTTCTTCCCTTTTGAGAGAATTTCCAAGTTGACTATCGAAGAGATTCTTGGTCTGAGACTAGCACTGGGCTCTACCTGAACCATTTTCATACATGAGTCGTATCCCCCTGGAGTCTTATTTAAGCCCTTTTCAGACTCTTTAAACATGAAAATATTGTCGAGTGATCTTGTTTCCCTTCACGCTCTCCATACTAAAACTTGAAGGCACGTCTGCCCAGCAGTAGTTTACCCCTTTTTCAGTTCGGATGGTCAATTGTACGAACAAAAGTACACTCTAGGATCTTCGGTTCTCTAGAAGAGTATTCTCAGGTGTAATTTTAACCCTTTTTCGAGCCTGAGGGACTAAAGATATGAAAAAGTAACCCCCATAGAGTCCATAGTTAATCTCTTTTCAGACTCCCTAAAATTTAAAAGATGGTCGAGTGACCATGTTTCTTCACACTCGTTAAATTGGTCCAGAAGAACATCGCTTACAGAGTCCATAGTTAAGCTCTTTTTAGACTCCTTAGATATGAAAATATTGTCGATTGATATTCTCTTTGTCACACTCGTTAAAATGGTTTTGAATATATGTCTTTTCGGTGCTAGTTTACCCCTTTTTCGAACCGAATAGACTACCTTCGAAAAAGGTACCCCAGTGGAGTCTCCTTTACGCTTTTTCAGACTCTCTAAAAATGAAAAACGTCGAGCTTACCTTCTCTTGGCTCATTAAAATTACATCGAAGGACATTATCATTCTGTATTATTAATTTCATTTTCATTCCCGTGTCCTTGGCCTAGTGGCGGCTCCATGTTGCTCTCAACTAAACCATCTAAAGCATGCCTTATAACACAAGCCTTGTAGCACTTTTCCTTTTTGTCTTGACACCTTGACCCCTGGAGGAATTTTCAAGAGTGTCCTTTTCCTGCATATGTCTCCTTGCTCTGAGCATCAGTGTGTTCCTTGCACTTGGAACTAGTATGTCTGCGACACTCGTTCCTCCTTTGTAACGTAGCATTTTTTTATTCTTTTTCAAGCTTTCCAAAATTATTGAAAAAGACAAAAAAATCAAATATACCCCAAAAAGAGGAAGGGAAAATTATTTTCTTTTTGTTGACATCACAATGAGTCGTACTTGGACAAAGCACATCCTTCCATTTGTTCGTCAAGATCTGGGATTTAATATGACCTTAGGAAGTTGTTCTCACTACATAGAGTTGTGTCCTCCTCCATTTGGATATCCTTCCAAACATATGGAGAGTTTTCATTGCCTCCTGCATCATGGAATTATGTCATTTCCATGTTGCCTGAGTCTCATCATTTGTCGTGATTTTGTCCAAGGTAAGTTTTACTAAATATGAGTCGGCCCTTCTATAGTTTGTCTCTTGTCATCATGCCCGACCATCCTGAAAATCCAATCAAGTCTTTGTTCAAAATCCATGAAGTTCTCTGTCTGATTACTGAGATCCTCTTGTATGTTCCCGACGAGTCGTCGAAGACCTCTGGATACTGAAGTCGTACAATGATATTACACTCCTACCTAGGTTTTTAAGATCTTGAAGTTGTTGCATGAGCTCTAAAGGCCTCATCTCCAGCCATCAGGCATCATTGGCTTCTTGAAGATGTATACTCTACATGTATATATTTTGATTTTGAGATGTAGATCCGTTGTGTATTTCTCGTGGCTACACTTTATATAGTTATATGACATGGACCTGCAGTGTATTTGATTGGCAGCCATGGTTTTATTTCATCCCAAGCATGGGTATTCCCGCCTCATTGAGACAAATTTTTATTTTTGTAGATGGCACCTCCTGAAATCTAGTCCCTGGGCTCACTCTCTTTGTATGTTGGTGAATATTTGTAATGTATTTCATCCATCAGATGCTCTTCTAACCTCACACATTAGGGGGAATCTGTTATATCCCTAAATTGCACTAGACATGCACACCTGGCATCAGGCCATCCTACTTGCTATCTTTTCCAAGCCATCATTGAAAAAGGTCTTCTAAAAAACCATTATTTTTAAGATGTATGATCCCTGCACCACTACTTCCTACGTACACACGCTAGCTGCACCATTACATCCCGCGTACACTCACAAAAAAGTGCGAAAAATAAAAATTGCAAAGGGATACAGGTTTTTGGGACGTTACCTAACTATTTGATCGTCCATAGCCAGTCACCCAACCGTTACTATATTTTTTGGCCTATAAAAGAAGGAGTTGGGGTCCCGTTCCAAGGAGGAAGAACGAGAGAAAAGAAACTTTACCCATTTCAGTATTCCCTCCTTGCCCCAATATTTTGCAGCCACATTGCGAGTTTGAGCCAGAATTCCCTTTTCCTCCATTGCAAACCTTTGCCATTTCCCTAGAGAGGATTGAAGAGGAGAAGGATACATGGAAGTAGTTGGTGCATGGTGAAGAGGAGCCTAGGACCGAGTTCAAGGAGTAGTTGTTGGTCTCATATTGTAAGCGAATTTTGTGAGATTAATATAAAGAAATACTTTTTCCGTCCCACCAAATGATGTCTTCAATCTCTGTGATTTATTTACATTTTGGTTATGATATCTAACCCACTAATACATATATAGAATGAATTCTTGTAGTTTCTTGTTTTTCTTTTGGTGAATGCAGGTTAGCCTTGGAAGGATATTTGCAGTCAAGAAACAACTGAGTGCAAAGAGATTGACACCAGACATGGAGTTCAAGGTAGGACTACTGGATCCCTAGACTTTGTTTTCTATATATGATTGTGGGGTAATGTTGGGATAGTTGTTAAAAGTAGGAGACTTTAGATGGTTAGATCTGCCTGCAATTTAGAACCTTGGTGTAGTTCGTAGGGGGTTTTTCTGCTATAATAAATAAGTGACAAACTCATGTGTCGACATGTCTTGAAACTGAGAAACTGAGTCCCTTCCAGTTGGTCCTACACCACTTCAATCCTCAACCAAATTCAAGCTCATATAAGGGAGACAATGAGGTTCTCCAACAATCAGGGAAGATCTTGGGGGTTGAACAATGTGTTCAGACTTAAAAGGACAAAGGGATGTAGACTCATATAAGAAGTGGAAATTTATCCAGAGTATATTTTCTCTCAATAGTTGAATTCTCCCCTCCTCCACGGCTTTGATAAGGCCCATTTTATATCCTTCAAATGGAACTAAATGGCTGAGTCAGAGAGTTTCCAGTATATGGAAGGTCAAGGATCATAGATCGTGTGACGTGACATGGAAACCCGACACCATTTTTTAATTTTGGGCACAAAACCTTATGTATGCGGGATGTAATGGTGAAACCTATGTATGCATGAGATGCATAGTTGTTAGGGCACGTATATGTGGAAAAATAGTATTTTTAAGCTCTTGTAAGTTCAAAAGGGACTTCAAGTTTGTATAGGGAAATGGAAAAGGCCTTATGAGAAAGTTGCATGGGGTGAGGAAAATCTTGCTATAACAGATTCCCCTAATGTGTGAGGTCATAGGAGTATATGCAATGGTCGAAATAAATTATAATTCCTAGAAGTGGAGTGATGGAGACTCAGCTAGAAGAACTAGTTTCTCATTACAATATTATAATATATAATGACTCTGTGCACATGGTTGCCAATTTGAATTACACTGCATATTCATGTGGAAAATAATACCAAGTAGCTGCTCATGGCCATGAATAGGCAATACAAAGTATACATATGACATAGGTTGTCATAGTCACGAACAAGGCCCAGTGAGGACCAGTCTCAAAATCAATATGAAGATATATGTATACAATGGAGTGCAATTTGATCTCCCATGATCATTGAAGTCATAAAGGTGTTGGTTCAATGAATGATATCTACAACTCAGGAAATATGCTACTATAGTTGATGTGTTCAATATTCTATATGATCTGCCAAAGGTGCAAGTCTACATTATGTGAATAAAGGAGTTGAAGTCGAACATAATGAGACTTCATTTGATTACCGATCATTAATGAATATCGTTAACAAACACAAGATAACCTATTGATAATGAAAGCAGGTATCAAGGCACCGAGTACATTCTTACAAGTGTGAATAAAGGAGTTGAGGTCAAACACTCTAAGAATCCATCGATTAGGAGACATTGATGTATTCCCAACCATCGATGGCAAGAGAAACTGCCACTAACGACTGCAAACCCCTAGGTACTCATAAGACTCTAGGCCCTGTTTCCATAATAGATTAGTTGAATTCTATGGAAGGAGACCCACTAAAAGGAGAGCATTAAGACATCTCAAATCAACCAGCATGAGGTACAAGGAAATAGCTTGAATATTTTGAGGAACTCGAACGAAGATGATGTTCATGAACCAACGACCCTATGCATCTCTCGCATGCACCAGATGCAAGTAGTGCATGAAAGATGTTGGATCATGTTGTCATTGATGCCAAAGGATTGATTTCAAAGGTCAAAGGATTGAATTCAAAGAAACAATGTCTTGTCATAGGATATTGATGGATCGTGCATTGTCCTTGATATCAAATGGATTGATGTTAAGTGAAGTCATAGTCATATGATGTCATGCATAGATGAAGATGGATCAATGAGTTTTCATTGATATATGATTCATAGCTGGATTGATTTAAATATGACTCATTATTTTCTTGATAAGGAGTACAAATGGATGAACTCCAAAGTGGTCCCCTTATGGTGAAAGCCCTCACGGGAAGATGCTTTGTGAATTGAGTTATCCTAGAAGTATGGTTAGAGAACACATGCTTAATTGTGTAATAATGAGATGAAGATCAATGAATGTTTTAGTGAAACTATCCTAGATGGATAGTTCTTGTCATGCCACTTCCGGTGATATGTGGAACGTCACATAACTTCTCACGGTTTGATAATTATGGCCTTACGAAGTTGAAGGACTCTCATATGTTGGATTGAAGCCCCAAAAGGTCAAAGAATTCAAATTTCTTGCAAAGAGGATTATTTAAATAATAAAGTGAAGTGACAAAGTCAAGGAGGATTTAAATAATGAAGTGAAGTGACAAAGTCAAGAAGGATTATTTAAATAATAAAGTGAAGTAACAAAGTCAAGAAGGATTACTTAAATAACAAAGTGAAGCGACAAAGTCAAGGAGGATTATTTAAATAATAAATTGAAGTGAAAAAGTCAAAGATGATGATTTAAATAATAAAGTGAAGTGCAAAAGTCAAGGAGGCTTATTTAAATAATGGAGAACTTTCTAATTATGGAAATTGGTTATAAGAAGGTTAATCCTAAAATGAGGAAAATGGGTTAACTGGTCAAGTTGCTATTAGATACATGGACAAGTGGAAAATTGGGAAAAGTTGGACATAAGTGACTATGTGGACAAAGTGGCTATGTGGACAAAGTGACCTAGAAGATGCTTCTAAGGAAGCTACTTGGAGAGTATAAATAAGAGGCAAGGGTATCTTGTGAATATAATCTCTTGCATATTTTGAAGATCTATTCTGAGAGAAAGATTGACTGGAGGATCTCATGGATGCCTCAAAGTTTCCATAATTCTGAGATCATGACGGAGAAAGTTTTGGAAGTTCATAAACCCTAGTTTCTAAAGGAGTACGTGAGCAGCAGTGGGCCAGAGCATGTACATACGCGGACTATGGTGAGGCAGGGCGCATACACATGTGGGCTGAAGGAAGGTAGAGCACGTACAGTTGGATAAAGTCATGTAGACTTGAGTGTGAGTTGGTGCCAGGTTCTTGAAGTCTGAAGCAATTTCCACATATGCATTCATTGGGCTCACATCTGTCATAGAAACTCTGGTATGGTTACATAGTTGTCTTGATGGATGCTTGAGGAATTCTTGGTATGGTTGTTGTGATATGATTATGTTGGTCGATTGATAGAGTGAGCAACACTTTTATGTCTCAGTACTGATATGATTTCCATAGTATACTGGTTTCTTATACATGATTAAGTAGCATTCATATTGTATGGTTGAGGAGCATGAGTAAGTTGTGGGAGAGAATAGATGTGTTGTGATTGGTTTTGATTGGAAAGTGAATGACAGAAGTGGATGTTACTGAGGGTTGCATAGGATCTGAGGTTTTTATGGAGAGAAAACCCTAGTTACTTAGAAGTCATATGCAGGGTGTAGTACATACAGGCTACGTACATATGCAAGATGTACTATTGGTAGGGCGTGTACATACGTGTGTTGCACTACTAGAAAGTCGCGTACCTATTGAAATATTGGTATCTTTTGAGGATTGAGTCCTCTTCTCAGTTGGTGCTGAGTTGTGTAATTTGAGTCTTGCATTGTAGAATTGGTGCTCTTGTGGAGTTGTAAAAATATTCAGTTCTTGCTGATAACCCAAGGATTGTAGTCCGTAATAAAAATAAAATTGTACATACATCTTATGTTCTTTGTGTTCCTTATGGTGATGACTTACTAATGATATATGTTGTTGTTATATGTTCACATACAATTGATTATAAATGACATTAATAAGTGATGAGTAAATTGGTGATTGCTAACTAAGGATTTTTGTGAAGGGAAGTTTGAAAAAGAGCCCTACACTGATTCACCCCCCTCTCAGTGTGGTCGGTGTGTCCAACAATTGGTATCACAACAAGCCTTCACTAAACCTTAACAAGCTTGGAGAAGATCCATCGACATACATATGGATGATGAAGTTCCAATCCTTGATGAGGAAAACTATTCTACATGGAGAATAGAAATGAAGGTGCATTTGAAGAAAATAGGAGCGGGTGTTTGGAAAGAAGTTATTGGTGGATCAGTTCCTTTGAAGAACAAGTCAAAGTTTTCATATCAAAGGGAAGAAAAGAAGAATGATGCATTGGCTCTCATGACCATTCTTAGTGGACTCTCAAGTTGTATCAAATAGAGCATGGGGCAATGCACTTTCGCCAAGGATCTATGGCTAAAGATAGGGGAGACATACGAAAGCAAAATGGAAGACCTTAATGACAACTCCATCAAGAACAATGAAGGTAAAGAATCTCCAAAATCCTCTATTTACAATTATTCTAAATGTGATGATGTTGGAAAAAAGGAATACCTTGAAGACAATTCTATTAAGATCAATGAAGGTAAAGAATCTCCAAAAACCCTTGATTGCAATATTTCAAAATGTGATGATGTTGAATATTTCTCTACAAGTGAAAAAGAAAATATAGAGATAGTGTGTGTAGAAATAAATGATAGTTATCCCATGGAATAAGTAGAAGAAGAAATATCATATCTTAAAAGGAAAGTTTAATGGGGTCTATTTGAATACAACTATGACCATTTTTACATAGAATATAGCTATCTTTATGAGAACACTAAAAAGTTTCATAAGAAGAATCAAAGGCATATCTTGAAGTTAAAGGAAATTCTCAAAGAACAAGAAGAAAGTGAAAAGACTCAATTAGAATAAAAAGAAGAAGAGATCAAAAGACTAAAGAATGAATAGAAGAGAATAAGAAGAAAGATGATGAGATTAGCAAAAGCCTTGAAGTTATTGTCCATCTCAAGACCCAAATTGAAGAAGCCAAAATGGTAGAGGAATTACTAAAGAATAAAGTAAATGAAAAGGAAGAGTCATGTCATAAGTTGGAAGCTAAAGTTGTTGATCTTATAAAGAAAGTAGAAAAGTCAAAAAAATTCTTGAATAGCTCAACAATCTTGAATGAGATCTTGGATAGTCAAAGATCACCAAATGATAAATTAGGTCTTGGATACAACAAAGAAGCTACACATGTTGAAGCAAGCACCTAAAAGAAGCATGAGGTAAGTCCCTCACTCTCAAAGGATGGAAATAATGTTGCAAGTCAACCATATACACAAGGAAAGGAAATTTTCAAAAGAACAAAGCAAGGAAGACATCAAGAAGCCATCTTTACACCTCAAAGAAGAGAGAAACCTTCAATATGGACACCAAATCAAAGGTATGAAAAAACATTTCATGGTCACTGTTACTCATGTAATGAATATGTTCACAAAGATTTGGAATGTAGATATTATGCAAGCAAAGATAAATAAAGATTTCATAACACCATAAGGTGTTGGAGATGTAATCAAGTAGAACACATTGTTGTTCATTGTCACATCATGAGATGCTACAGTTGTAGTGGGTTTGGTCACAAATCCCAGGATTGTTGGAACACAAGAAGAAAGACCATGATGAGGAATTCATATAGCATGACTAGAAGAAGGCATGAAATTAGGAAGGAAGACACTTTTGAAAAGATGGAATCTTAGAGCTCAAGTTCTGAGAAGCAGGAACACCTTCAGAAGTGGGTAAAGAAGACTGAACAACCATAGCATAATGGAAGCCTTAAGGGAAGCTCAAGTTTGTCATCTTCAGAAGCATACATGGGTTACAATGGTAAAATTCGCATACATACACGAGCTAGCCTATGAATAGGTCACTTACATATGCAAGTTGTCTATGTAGCAGGCCACGTATCTGTGGTAAAAGAGCCTTGGGAAAAAGGCTATGCACATGAGTTGAAACATGGTATAATGGTATAACTCTGTGTTGCAAGGTCTGACATGGTTTGTTGTAGGATTTGACATTGTTTGCTATAGGTTTTCATGATTACATGTTGGCATACATAATTGATGTATGTATGGTGGTGACATATGGTTGAGTGTTGAAAGACTATCTTGGATGCATGGTACTAACCCTAGAGTGTGGATTGAGACATTTTTATATTGAAGAAAATTGTTGGTTGTGATAGTGAAGTTATGGCACTTTGGTTATGATATATATCAGGATTATGCTAGCTAGAGATGTCATTGATCTATTGAGGCACACTTCTAGTACATATTGGATTCTTATTATTTGTTGTAGTGAATGGAGGTTGAGGCTGATCTGTTGGGTACATGGCTGGTACATATTTGAGTTTCATCGATATATCTTATGATGTATTATTGGAATCATATTTGTTGGATATCTTGGTGCATGGATTTGTCATATGGATGAGATACATATTGGGACATGTAGTTAATGAGTTGATGAAGTGGTCATATTGTACACCATTGATTAGTCATAGCTTGATCTATAGTTGATGCACTCATAGATGCTATGTGTATGTGGATGATAGTACTTGGCTAAAGTACACCATTGGTATTACTTGTTTAGCATATACTTTGGTTTAGTATAGAAGAAAGTCATGGGTGATATGACACTTGTTTGAGACACATGGTTGTCATGTTTGTAGAAGCATATGATTGATACACTCTGATGCAACACCTCACCTCAGCAGGGTTTTTTGACCTCCCGGTCTATGGATCTCCGTATTCCTCTGAGCCGAAATGACTCTTTAGTTCCCACTAGAACCTTTAATGCATATAACCACATGTCCTTCTAGAATTTAAGCCTGCAAAAACAAGCACTAGGTGCGAACCTCCACTCCACACGTCCACTGGCATGACCATTGACTTAACCTAAAATGGCTCTTCAGACTCGTGACTTCGCGTTTCATGATTTCAAGATTTCTGCTGCGAGTCACCCCGACTCCTTCGATTCCCGAAACCCTGAAGTGGGCTAACGGTCGTCATATCCTCCCTTATGTGTCCACCATATGACCTCCAAACAAACCCTGGGGCCTACCTCTGAGCACGTCGGGACTTCACGTATCGGGAATACCTGATGTGATTCACCTCCATTCACCCGAGGTCCGAACTCTGATTTCAACACCTCAAATCAATGGTCCTGGACCTCCCACGATCTGACGGTCTAGATTCTTCCTTCTTGAATTGGGATTTCATGACTCACAACTTCTGAGTTGTCAATTCCTCCACACTTCCGACTCCCGAAATGACAAAATTAGAACGCCAAATCAACGACTCTCCTCCCTTCAGATCTAATGGCTACTATCTCTCCTAAGCTTGTTTCTACAAGGTGACTTCAAACCTCATTCTTTTCCTCTGAACTTCTCTGAAGTCTCTATCCTTCCTAAGCTTGGTCTTCATTGCAAACTCAAGGATTCTTTAGGATTCTTTCACGCACTCCTTGCGTCCTTCATGATAACCCCTGGTTATCGGATATCTTGCAACTTTGTGCACTCCTTGCGACAAAATTTCTTCAACCACTCTCTGGGGTTGGAAAAGTCTAAGAATTCGACCTGGCCTGCACACACCTTGCATGGATTTGTGCTATACTTGCACTTATGTTGGTATAAGAACAACTCTATCTCTCCTAAGCTCTTCTGAGGTAAAAATCAGAATCTTGTCAATGCATTCCTTGCGTACCTTCACTGCACTCCTTGCAGGAATTCTCAGGATGAGGAGAAATTGAAACTTATACTCTCCCTCTCACAGACTTCATACATTCAACATGAAATCATACATATAAAGAATTGAAACAAATGCATAACAGAGCATATGATAAAACCATAAACATACCATTCAATACATGCAAACAGTAACCATAACAACACCATGAAATTGGATTAAAGCCTTCTTATATTAATTCAAGTTCTTTTGTACATGGTTTCTACAGCAACAACTATCTGCTCATACAAATTCTACAATATTTTTTTCTTCTCTACTCTCATATGCTCTCTCTTACTCTACAACTCGATTACAATGAGAATAAATCCAACACAATACATCTACGAGGGAGATTTCTCAAGTTTTCCCTCCTACAACTCTAAGATATCTTATCAAAATTAAAGACTACAACTACTTTACATTCATTACATTAATTGTCCTCAACCAACAGATGAGAGAGAGCGCTCAATATCTGCATTACAATCCCCAAAACAATTAAGAACAATTATATATTTTCAGATATTACATTAATGTGGCATCCTCTGAGTTTCAAAATATCTTCAAAATGTGCATAGGTGTATATCGAGTTGTCCTCCACTCACGATTGCTTTGTTGTCAATGCTCTTGCATCACACTGCATTGATGATATCTTATGGCATATTCTATGGTATTGATGTACATGGTTGATGTACATGGGTGTTGTGCATGGTTTGCACACAATATGGCACAAGATGTACTTGGTTGATATTTTGTTCATGATTCTCTATTCATTGTTGACATATATTTTTCTTCATAATGTATGGTATGGCATGAATTTGATGCATGGATAGGTCCAAGGATCGTCATAGGAATAGAGGATCATTCTTATTTGATCTATGTTCCAGTTGAGTAGTAGAATTTGTAGCAGAAGCATGTTGTAGTGGCAACATATTGTTCATATTGCAGAGAATATAGGGGGAGACATACCCATAGGGGGAGTCATTCTTCTTCCCATGATTCCAGGAGGAGAAATTTATCAAATGCAAATATAAATACTTGGAAAGAGAGCCCCTTGGAGAAAGAGAACAGAGGCATAGTTACAGGGGGGGAAATTGTCACAGGGGGAGCATGAGATATATATCTTCATCATTACATCAGAGTGATATCCCTTGTTCAAAAGGGGAGATTATTCAGAGGAATGTCAAAGGAATTCAGGCAGGGGGAGTAGCCCCAAGGTGAGTTCAAGTAGGGGGAGAAACCCCAAGGAGAGAACTACCCTTTGACATTGATGTCAAAGGGGGAGAGATAGTCACATTGATTGATATGACTATTGATGTAGACCAATTCCTTGTCTACATGTTTCCATCAAATGTTTGGTGTTGAAACCAATGTTGGTATTGCCATCAATGCCAAAGGGGGAGATTGTTGGATCATGTTGTCATTGAT